>JAPDSC010133295.1:0-15988 GCA_026290005.1 Latrodectus geometricus
CTAAGAACCTGGGTAACTCGGTTTTTCCTATTATCACCGAGTCTAACCACAACAATAATTTCTTAAACTACGAACTTTAAATTTTCAATTTATGCACGTTTATAAATTATTAAATTAAAAATAAAATGCCGTGGTGGCCTGGTTGGTTAGGACATCATTCTCGTTACCAGAAGTTGGTGAGTTCATACCCCGGCTTAGCCGAAGCTTCGTCGTGTTTACTAATGGTGACTGGAGCACGTAATATCTGTCGGGTCGCAATGTCCTCCATGTTCCCATTTCATATTAATACCTCTAGGGGGTGATTGGAGCCAGGCTATGGGTCTTCACTGGTTTTAATCTCTAAATTGGAAGATTCAGATGGTGCTGCCATCTACGAGCCAAAAGTCGTACTTCTATCTTCGTATGAGGGTGCTTTATTCAAAAACGGAAGATGCCCCCTTTTTTACTTCATTCGCCAGTCTCTGAGACGGGCTTGCTTGACATTGCCATATGTCATCAATACCAACCAAAAATATAATATTTATGATAAGAAATTCAGTCACTTAAAATTATTAGCGAATCAATCATTTTTCATTACATACCTTGTCATAAAAACATTAAGATTATAACTTTGAGAAATGGTATCTAGTTAATTTTCCATTGTAGTCTCATATGCTAGAGTAAAGATTTGATTACTCACATTTCATCAAATGTACTTTAGTTTATTCATAATATATACACCTGGTTTACAAAACCAGATATTTATAACATTTTTAAAATGGCATGTATTTTAAAAATTTAAATGTAAATTATTGATAATATTGCATCATGTAGCTAACTGAAATTAAAATTTATAAATATGATAGTTGTCTTTTGTTTGTCCTATGTAATAATTATAGCTGTGTGTACCTATTTATTATCTTAATAATACTGTATATCAAAATTAGAAAAATAAATGTTTTTGTTATTGTAAATTACAATATTTATGAAAAATGTGCAAAACGTCTTACATAAAAATAAATTGTTTCAAAACTTTTATTTGCATTCTGTATGTAACAATATTTTTATATCATTTGTAATACTGAAATGCGCTTACCTATTTCATGATTCAAATTTTTCCCATAATAAAAGTCTAAAACTTCTGATTATGACTATTTTATATAAAATCAGAAATTCATGTTCAAAGACATCTTCAAAGAAAAGCAAGAAAGCAATATCGAAAAACTCCTAATAAAGGATGTATTGTTCGAGAAGCCATTTCACGTGACTTATGTTTATCAATGTTGCTGCAGAAAAATCATAATTCGCGCAAACCTCTATTGATTTTCAGGACGTATGCCAAAGAAATAGATAATGCAAAATACTTGTGTACTATACTTGTTATTTTCATTTGAAAATGCTTTTTCCTGTGCCATGTAAAATTCATAGTTTTGCAAAGATTCGCAGATTTTTCCTTTGCAATTCAATTTAATAAGTCAAATATTTGAAAGGGAATAGAACTTTTAAACACCAGAAATATTCTTTATTTATAAAAATAAGTGAAACGTATGAATGTAGGTAATAAAATTCATTAACTGATTCCTTCTTAATTCATTAAAGACTATAATACGACAAAATATAGCTTTCTCTTTTTATAAAACCATTTATTATGTTTATTTATAGATTTATTATGTATATTATATTAGAGAAGATTCTATTTTTACATAAATATTTTATTTAATTTGAATTTATTAGAATCTTAAGACACTATATATTATTTTCTAATTATGTTCTTAAGAGATTTGGTTGAAATGGTGAAAAAAAATATAAAAGAATTTAATATAATTAAAACTAATTTTGTACTATTTTACTGTGAAATTGCTAATTCATTAGCTTTTAATTTATTGATATAGATGATTTAAACTTTCTTCTATAAGCCATTAATTCAAAAAAGGAGTATGTGCACATGTTTATCACAGTACGTTTTCTTACCTAAAAATGTAAATCATTTCGACTTGATATTTAATTGGTTAATAATGCACATCAATTAACGTAGACAAATGCTGTGGCATAAGACAACAAAATAAAATTGTGTACAAAATAAGATATTGATTTGTGAACAGAACCCATTACTTATATTCAACATTGTTGTTTTTGCTTTACTTATGCATCAAATGATTCATTCGATAGTAATAATTTGAACTAGATGTGAGGATTGGCTTTAAAAATTTGAAAAAAATATGACTATAATTCATAATTTAATAAGGTATAAAATATTTATTACATGTTAGTTACTATATTTTTTCTAAATAGAGAATAGAATACTGACGTTTCCATCATCTTAGAATCGTTGCCACAGGCTAAAGAAGATACTTTGTCCTGTTCTCTTTGCCTCGACTTCTGCCATCTGCGTACAACCGCATTCCATGCTGCCGACAAATCTACTAAGCTAAGCACCATCAATCTGTGTTCTTTTTGTCATATGTTTGGGGTCGTGTCACTGAGCGCTTTACGGATTGGTTTTGAACTCGTGGTCTTTTTTGACATAAGTCCTTTTATAACTCACTCTTACTCTGTCGTCATTGTGATATACGTTCGCAGTCTTCAGGTGTCTCTTGCAATTTGCATAGGTTTAACCACGGAGGATATTTCTAAAGATGAATTTCTTCTTTCGCGATCCATTTTAACATGTGCTTCTGGATTATTATTAATTTACGGATAGATGTTTAATTCAATGCAACGTTGATATTTTTTATTAATCTTCCATTTTCGACCATTATTTTCCTTTCCGAAGGTTGCCTTAATTGAGTTTCTATTTGTCACATTTTATATTTGAAATTACTACTTTGTGTTATATGGAAATAACTCAGAAATAATTCAGGTTTATTTGCTAAATTTAATAAATAATTTCAAACACAATTTCAATTTCATCATACTGATTCCACAGAAATCTGAAATAACTTATTCAGAATTGCTTGGTGAAAAAAATATTAAATATTTAAATTTAAAAAAAAATTCAACAAGCTTCAAAATAATAACATCTGTAAGAAAATTCTTGCATTTCATTCTGAATGCACCCCAAAATATTACTTACGTAATATTTTTGTGAAAATTTTAATATATTATTTTATTACTATATATATATACTCTTTTACAGTAGATTACATAAAAATGTATTTTCCACCACTAAATAGTTTTTCTTTAAGTAATTATTTGGGAAAATAATCGCTCCATTAATTATTGAACAGTTATTCACTATTTAAAAAAATATCAACTGCTTATTTAAGCTTTAAAAATAAAATGGTTAATTGAAAAAATAGAGAACTCATGCAAAAGTAAATAGCATCGTATTTCATCTATCTATTTATATTTTAAAATTTTAATTTCTGTTTCAGAAAAAAATATATTTTCCAAAAAATCCATTTTTTTTAACTGAAAAATAAACTATTTGGTCTTTACACTAACGTTAAGAAATATTTTAACTGATTTCCTTTGAGATTTCGTATTTTTTAAGAGTACACTATCAATTCTAGCATTCCAAATAAAGTAAGTTATATAGAGTCTTAATTTAGAAAAACATTTAGCTTTTTTTAAAAGGACATTTTTCAAGTAAATAAATATCTAACATAGTTTAAAAATAAACAAAGTTTAAAATAATGAAATGAAACAACTCGACCTAAAATGTAAAAAATAATTAACTTACGTCCTTTTAAGTACTTATTTGGAATTAACAATTTAAATGCTTGATACTATGTGTACTGTATATGTATATTCTTTTTAGAAATTCATGTTGTTACCTATCTAGATTAGGCATGATAAAAATTTCAAATGTCATATTGAGATACTTTCTTTAGAATTTTTGTCTTTGTGTATTCTCGCCTGTATGATGATTTATTTTGTATGAATTAGAAATACCTTGGATATATGTGATTGGGGAAAAGTCTGTTGACCTTTCTTAGTAAATGAAATTATGAACAGCATGGTGGGAATATATTTGTAAACGAACTATTGTTATCTTAATGAAAATATCTTTATCTAGTTTAGCGAAGTATTAATTGGTCAGACTTTGAAAAAATATTCAAGAGATATCTAGGAAAGACCTGTAGTTGTAAGACATAATATTGAATATCAGCTCAAGATTATGGTAAGCTTAACGGCAGCATACATCCATAAAACGTAGTCTGTCTGAAACAAATGGTCTCAAGCGTTTTGGCATGTGCACAATCATCCGATTTTTTTTCGTCAGTCCTTCTTCGACATTTTGGGCATTCATTTCACCAATAAACTCCTCACAACACAGCTGTATAAGGTAGTCACAGTTTCCAATACACATGCGAATCTTTGATAATATTGTGATATATTAATATTTAAGTCTTCAGAGAATCTATTCATATGTTTATAAGACCAAAATAAATTCTGTATATCTTAGTGTGTATAAATTGTGGCTTTTTTATAACATGTAAATTATGCAAATATCTTATTCTGTTTTTACTAGGAAATTTTGTCTGTGTTGAAATAAGAACAACAACTTGGAGTGGATTGAAATTCTTATCAGAATGTCGAAATTTTTGAGTGACTAAATTTAATCTTAAAATTTTGATTACATATTTATGTAATTAATTTAAAGTATATTTAACACTGAATTGAACTTTTTGTAATTTCTTTGTGTCTCGTTATAGTTATACTGAGCAAGGTAACATTCAGTTTGGAGACTCTTCAAAATGGCGTGGTTTTCACTTCTCTTTCTTATGTTACCATCTTGGATTACGCTAAGCATAGAAAAAAATAATTTTCTTTAGCTATTCTGCCTCTTATTTTTATATTCCAGCAATTTATTTTAAAAAAATTACCGAATATTTATTGTTTTTTCAATTTTTGAAAATTTATTATATTTGTATTTAAACACTTAGGAAAAAAATTCCGACTGATAAAGCTTTGATAATATTTTGACTAAAACGAATTTTCTTTCAATAGACACCTCATTTTGTTTATTTTTAGCTAACCTATATGTAAGACTCATTCCGTGATACAAAGAGTGGTTTTAGAGAAAACAGAATAAATAATTTTGAATTGTGAACAATTTAAAGTATTAAATTGTTGAACACATTAAAATTTCTTTTAGAAGTAAATTTTTAAAATATTTCAGTGTTTGTGTTTACTGCAATAAATGGAGTATAAAAACAGATTTTGAAGTACTCTGGTGAACTGTTTTCAATGTACTAATTTGATATTTGTATTTTCTTCTCATTCCAAGTTCAAAACCTTGAATCTATAAACATCTTTCCCATCAAAATTTAAGCTAAATAAATATCCGGCTAAGTAGTGCGAAATATAAATTCATTGATTCAAATGCAAACTAATATGAGAAGACAGCAATGAAAAACTTGTAACTTATTCTTATAATTTCCAAATTGATTTACTCTCACGCGTAATATATTAATAATCAATTAACAATTTGATAAACTTTAAAAACATTATTTAATCACTATTTTTATCAAAATAATATGAATATACGATACACAGATTATACAACAAATATATAATTTTATGAAGTTCATAAAAATAAATTTGCTTTTTGGTTAAAATATAATAAAAATTGCAACAGTAAGAAACATTATTTTAACTGATAAAAAGCAAAACTATTCACGTTAAGATTGTATGTTTATAGCATGTTTTGTGTTTTTAATTGAGGAATAAAATAATATTTTTAACATATTATTTAAGAAAAATAAATGTCTTATTTAAAAATTAATGAATCTTCATTCTAAAAATTATTAAAAATTCTATGAAACAGCATTAGTAAATTAAAGGGGATATTTTAATATATGGAAGTTATTCAATGTAAAAATTAATTTGCATCCAAAAAATGTTAATTTATGGATTAATTTTATGCAGTTATTTTTTTTTTCACGTAAGTTATTTATTTTTAAGAAAAGAGGCAGTTTCACTGAAATATACCAAAATAATATTTAATTATGATATATCTTTCAACTTGAGACACTCGAATTCAAAAGGTTTTTTTCACATGTGAAGAGCAAATTTTCTTCAGTAAAATTTTAAAAAAATGTCTTTGCAGTTTTTTAACTATTTACATATTTTGATTTTAAAATTAGACAAAAAAATAATAAAGAATACGAATTAAAGAATATTGTAACTGCTGGCCAACCAAATTTCAACACCAAGAAAGACGAGAGATATCACTATAAAATTTATCTTGTAGATTACATGTTGACCAAGTATCAAATGATTAAATTTGTAGACTTCTATGAAGTGTTGTTCCTGCCAAAATCTGTAGTTACAGTAGCTGACATTGTTGAAGATCACCACTGCCTCACGCCTCAGCATTGATTCGAAGAGACTTTGGATGTATTCTTGAGGTACAGCAGATTAAGCATCTTCCACACGTTGCCAAAAATGATCTGGTGTGGCAGCTGGGGATGTAATCTTGGCCAATAGTTGAATAATCATGTTTTCACATGACAATCACATGTTTTCTGTCGGCAAAAGACAAGGAAAGTAAGCCGGTGAGGGAAGCAATTCAATCTGGCGATTGAAGAAGAACACTTGGACAATGCGTGCCAAGGGTTATCGTGAATTATTTTGTTGAAATATGGCTGTGGTCAAGCCCTTAAGGTAATGAAGGACAACTGGCTCCAACACCTTGGAGATCTAGTTCAGGATGTTTAAAAAACCGGAAATGTGTTCTAGAGGAGTGCGATAGTGATATCCAATCATAATACCCGGTGCATGACCAGTGTGGTGGTGCATAATGCAACTGTTCAGCATTCTCTCTCCACGATGTCTACACACTCGAATGCGATCATAGTATTGTTGCAGACAAAAGAGTGACTCGTCAGTAAAGACAATTTTATTCTATTCCGCCATCCACATACTTTTTCCATCGCATCATTGGCTGCGGAGACGTCTGTCGTTTTGCGTCAAGGGTAGCAATGAACGTCTAGTGATTAAGTCGTCATTGTCATGCACACAATTTGCCTATCATTACGTGAAGTGATGCACTGAGGTAGATGCGATCCAACACGTCGGTCCATCGTGTACTTCGGCATCGAACGAACACATATCCGCATTATAGTTGTTTGGTTTCGTTCAACACGAGTACGGATTTCCCTGAAAGATAATTCACGATCTCGGTAGGGCACTATCCTTCCTCTGTCGAACACTAGTACTTGATCAAAAAATTAGATATTTTTCAAAAAATTATCGTTGATCGTATTTAAAAAAAATCACAAAAATAATTGGTGAACTTGAAATCGTTGAAATCTCCTAGCCTTAAATAGCGCTTTCAAATCGCACCACAGGCACGCGCGATGTGCGTCTGCGCTGAAATTCTTATCATTTGCATATCTCACCTCCATTAATGCATGTTGTAAATTTCATGTTATTTGCATGCTTCCTTCAGAATTTTACATTTACGATGGCCAGGAGTGAAAAACATCGATGTAAGCAATTTTTTGCGTTTAAAATAAAAATGAGTAACACTTGAAAATTTTTCTTATTTTCAAGCTTTATGGGTTTTCAATTTAAATGGGACATCAAAAATGACTTCTTATTTGCCGCGAATGAG
Organism: Latrodectus geometricus; assembly: GCA_026290005.1. Classification (NCBI taxonomy): domain Eukaryota; kingdom Metazoa; phylum Arthropoda; class Arachnida; order Araneae; family Theridiidae; genus Latrodectus; species Latrodectus geometricus. The sequence continues at coordinate 7,544 of JAPDSC010133295.1, forward strand.
AATTGGCTCTCAATTTCATGTAAGACAACGCAGGAAGGAATGGTGAACATTTATTAAGCTCATTATTCGATGAGTGTGATGTCTCAGCGAAGTAATAGAATTGAATCAGAAAATTGTAAAGTTGTTAGCCGATCCAAAGAGAGGCAAAAATAATTTAAAGTTGCCGAAGCCATTAAATTTTCACAAAGTGTGATTTCCAGGATCTGGAACCTTATCTGGCAGGCCGAAAATCAGGGAAAGTTCGTAGATGTCCAACCATGAACAATGAATATCTTTATTTAATGCTAAATGCTTGGAGACACAGAAATATGAATGTCAATCTTCTTCAATAACACCTTCAAGCAGTTACTTGTACCACAGTTTCGACACAAACTGTCCAAATTAAATTCCACATGTAGGACTAGTATAGATCGACAGTAATTGGATGTGTTACTTAATAGCAAGGCACAATAATTCTTGCAGAGAAAGGGAAGCAGAGCATATTAACTGTAGAAAATTAATGGCTTAATATTCTTTTCTTGATGTGTCCCGTTTTTCCCTTCATCCTGATAACAAACCCATTTTCATCTAGAGGGAACGTGGTGCAAGAAACAATCCAGCGCTTGTGCACGAAAGTGGAAGATTTGAAGGTGGGAGAATGATGGTCATTAATGGAACTCCAATGAGTGGCTCACCTATCTCCAGATTATTCAAAATAGAGCTCTGTCACTTATTGGTCGCCACTACAGGCGTAAGAGCTATTGTACTCCTTATGCTGTAGCAGATGGAGATAACTTCATGCTAACAGTCAAAAATTGCAGGCCATATCAGGTTAACTTAGTAAACAATTTCATTATTATGGAAGGAATAATATGAATGGAATAGTCTGCATATTTTTCAGATATGAACGAAGTAAAGCATGTTTTTGCCATACTAGGCGGTTGAATTGCAGAAGTGAATTCCAAAAACAATCTTTAAATTGGAAAAACGTTTTCTTAAGGAACAGAACATCCTCTCATTAATACCTCATTGACTCGGTGTCTAAAAGGTGCTTAACGTTTCTGGATGTTTGGGGAACTCATACTCCCTACTAGAAACAACTTTCTTTGAAGGAAACCCTTTTGTATCCAAATGCTTAATAAAAAGCAATTGTCTCTGCCAAACAACTGTCATTTTTATCCCATATAATCAATTACACCTGTCAATAATATAATCAACCAAATATTTATTCTTCAATCTGAAAGTTTATTCTACATTTCTGAAATTACAATTTAAAAATATCTGTCCAGATGCAAGATCAACCCACAACCTCAATATCCTTTAATTATTTTGAACAGTTTATTTTAAGCTAAGCGATAATATTTCTACTTAGGCTCTTACCATAATAATTTGAATTTTAAATAAAAGGTCAGTAATTAACATATTCTCCAATCGTATGAAGAATCTTCTTTCAGATCTTTCGTTCTGAATATTTGAGATCTTTTTCAATAATCTTAATAAAATTTGTGAGACTGTAATATGTAACTTTCAATTTCAGTTGGACTTCTTTCAAATTATGTTATGTTTAACTACTTATTTTTTATATTTTATCAAGAAAATGAAAATGGTATAATCAATCATTCATTGTATTTGAAATATCTTAATGGCTAAATTAAGATATTTTATAATAATATTTGGTAAAGTTAAAAAGTCTGTTTACTATTCATTTCTGAAATTTCAATTTAAATATAATTCATTCACAGTTTTAAACACTTCTAGAAGAATCGGGAAAGTATAGCTCAAAAAATGTTTTGGAATAACATTTTAAAGAAATATTTTTAGGTAAGTCTAAAATTTGTCATTTGATTTGATTAAAATCTTAAATTACAGAAATAGTTAAATGGAATATATTTTGCTATTAACATGAAATAATGTGTTTAATTTATATAATTTTTGATTAGAATTTGCAATAATATTTTTACAGTATTAAAATATATACAAATGGATCAAATCACCTTAGATTCAATATAAAATGTGATGAATTCAAATTCGTATTACATAATTTAAACTACCATTTGCATAGATAATCAAACTTATCTTGATACAACTAGAGTAAATTAACATATTCAGTGTAACTATATTTTGGCGATGGAAATTATTACGAACCATGCATGTATGTTCTATTTGGTATTATAATTGGTTCACCAACTACACACATTTTAATAGCAATTCAAAGCTTTCTATGTTTAATTATTGAAAGGGTTTGAATATTGTTATAAATTTATTATCTTAATTCTAACTTGGGAACACAAGTATTTATTGAATAAATTAAAATAGTGTCAAATGTATATTTGAAGACCTTTACGTGTGACATAACATTTAATTCACTTTCATATAGTAATACCTTAATTTGGTGTCACTGGAATCAGTGTCAATGTATTGTGCAAAGTTTAGCTGTAAATGTTGAACATTAAATTTCAAATGAGTTATCAGGTTATTGGAGTACTGTATTATTAGAATAACTTAAATTAAATCCATCCAAATATAGATTAAGTTTTGTGCTCCTGCTTTAAGTTAAACAAAATTTTATGTAATGTACTTTCATAAATTGAAAACATAAATTGTTATCTATCTAAATTTAAATTCTAACCAATTTTTAGCTAACTAAATTTAAGTGAAACTTTAAAATTTATGGTATGTATTATATTTCCTTTAAATGATGAATAAAATCAATATTAACTTTGAGAAGAAAATTTTTAATTTTGATAGTAAATGCTTAATCATATTGTTAAACTGATGTCATAAAATGGATATTTCAATTTTTAAAATACAATTAAACTATTTAAGTATAAAAATGTTGATTATTAAGCTAAGTGTAATGTTTGTTTGTAAAAATATTATTCTACATTTTTAATTTCTCATTTATGTTGATTGAATGGCTTAAATGTTTCTAAGTAACTGAATTGAATTTAAATGATAAAAATCTAGATGTTGGTAAGAATTTCACACTGCATTTAAAAAAAACTATTCCTCATAGAAATTCTCATAGATTTACATTGTTTTTTGTGAACTAGGTTTAGAAAGACTTACTTCTATGGCACGTTGTATTCAAACAATCCATATAAGGTTACTGGGCCATCCATATAAGGCTACTGATTAATTAGCGTAAAAATAAAATATTGAACAACAAACAAAACAATCTGAAAAAGAAAACAGAGTTCAATGTCTGTCCAATATTAGTGCTGAGAAAATTCGACATAAAGAGGAAAAGAAGCATGAATACCAGTTTATTTAAATTCATAACTATACCATTCATACGTCAGAGATCAATATAAGAAATGAAAAGAGCAAATAAACTCGTCTTTTTTGTACATAAAATATAAACTCAGTTATTATAAATTATGGCTTGATCTGCAAAGAATTAACTCAGTAATTAACGTTTAAAATTCATATTACATTGTCATTTTAACCAAAATAATAGACTGCATATGCTTCAAAGATAGTTGACGATAAAGCCACATGCACAAATAATATGCTGAAAAATTTCCGTTGGACATTCTGAAAGAATGTCTTTATGGAACACTATCAACATAACCTTAAATTATCACTGTGCAGTAATGCGAGCTAAGCATGTCTACTTATATATTTTAAAGTTATTATGTGTTTGATATGAAATCATGTCTAGCATTGTGACCATGAAATATTTAGACTAATCTATAACCCTCCCTTGTGTATCAGATAGCACTGAACTCGTTATTGAAAGAAATAAAATTTTTGTTATAGACTTTACTATTATCTGACTTGTCCTCATACTAGTCTTTCATTGTGTCAGTTAATTAAATTTCTATAACTTGTCATTTAATTAGTAGCCCAATATATACTAGAAATATCTATTAATGATTTATGATGGCATTGCAGATTCAAATTTGACTTTTCCAAATAACACGTCTCTCCGGGTGAAATATTTCTATTACAGTAAAAGGTCCTGAGACCTGTTTTCGAGAAAGACCTTTTTAAACAACGTTATGAGGAAAGGCCATAAGCTAAATTATGTTTAAAGTAACGTGATGAAGTATCATACAAAACAACTATTATTATGTAATAAATAACATAAATATGTCACATGTTTGGTATAATAACATAATATATGGTAGAATAATACAAATATGTTGAAAATTCATCAGTAGCCACTTCGAAGAAAGTGCATATAAAAAGTAATATGATAACATTCATCACAATCTATTTAAGCGACAGTTCTTCTAAATTCTGGGACTATCACTCTGAAAATCATAAACCTATCACTGTTCCACGATGAGCCATAATGTATGTCCTTTTGACAACTCATAATAGATAGATTAATGATCAAAATATGCTTTAGGCATCTTAACCTCCTCATAAATCTTTCTCAAAGAATAATTTTCGTAGGCAGTAACCCTATCACAAGCATGTATCACAAGGGAAAATATCTAAAACCACTTGAGCATCCTCTCTGATGAACTTACTGTTAAAATCAAATTTAAAACACCTGTATTCTATTGTTTAATTGAGGAAGGTATCAAACCCAGAGTTATCCTACTCTGAATAGTCTATATATATATCCCATAATCCCATAAAGGGAAATTATTGTTTACATGTATTAACTACTTCTTCTGAATCATGCATTAACGTAACCTTAGCCCTATTTCATTTAGTATTCATTTTGACAGTGGCGAAAACAAAATTTCCAAACATATTGTTCTTAATAATATAAGATTACATTAATAAAAAAAATCCGAATTTCAAATTAGTTTAAATTTGTTTAATTTTCAATGTTGTATTTGCTCAAGTTTTAAGGTTTTGCGCATAAAATTCCTTTATTACATAATAGGGATCAATTTGTGTAAATGATTTATTAAACAGAATCTTTGTATTCCGTAACACCATTATAGGATCTTTTTTAATCTCTTCATACGTTTAATAATATTAGTTTAATCTCTAATTTGGCGTAATTCTATTTAGTAATTTAAGCTAAATATTCATTTCAACGTATGGTACACATAAAGAACAATTACCGAATAGAATTTTGACAAAGCCAACTACATGATAATTGTTCCAATTGAATTCTAACATTATACAATATAATTTATATAACATTATAAATAGTACATAAATAATTACATAATTTTATTTACATCATTATTATTACATTTTTATTCATTTTAAACGACAATATGCAATTTGGTAATATTTGAATTCCTGAATAAATTAACAATAATAAATATTCCTTTAAATAGTAAAGAATTATAAACGTTGTTTTCAGTTCTATACTATTCTTATAAACATAAAACATTCACATAGATTAAACATTTTTTGGTTACAATAACAAGCACAAAACCTTTTTTAGTTTAATCATGGTTTAGATAATATTTTTAGTGGGATAATTACACGTAAATACATTTTAATTTTTTTTTTAAAAATAATTATTAAAATAATTTCTTTTTTATTATTCCATATTACTTTTGATAATGAAGTATTAAAAGTAGCATAAATTTTAATTAAAAACGATGAAATGCAAATTAACTACTTAATTTACTAATGAATGAATAATTCCAAAATTTATTATAATAAAGTAGTTTAAATATATTTCAAATTCATATATCATTCTCTTATGTATTATGACTCATAATGCAGAAACCAATTTATTCAAGAGAATAATAAATATAACCAGAATTTTATATAAATACAAATTAAATACTACATTAAAATCTGTCATTGTAATGTTTATACATTTTGGATAATTTCATTTAAATAAAAACTCTTTCAATAAAATTTTTGAGTTGAATTGTAATAGTTAGGTGACAGCTAACAGTTACTGTCTTAAGAGAATTAATGACTTAAAAGAAAATTCATTTATTGCCCAAATGGAAATAATGGCTTAAGATAATTCTGCTATTATCATAAAGAAGTAGTAGAGAGAATTCAAATATTGTATTCAAAAGTTTCATTAAAATTATTGATATATTAACTGATTTTTAGATATATCTTCATGTGGACAAGAAAGTCCATATTTTATATTTACATAACTATTAAAGCTTCTGAAATTATTATGGTAATATTAAAAATGACTACATTATACTATTAAGTTACAGTGTTATACCCTCATTACTATTTTAAGAATAAATTACAAGACAGTTCTTTAGCTAATATTTTCACTTCTTCCAATAAGTAAACATAAATTATAGGAAATATACATTCATATATTATTAAACGTTGTTTAGTTTTTGAAGAATTAAACTAAATTTAACTTTGTGTTAAATATAAATAGAATCTATAAGTTCAAAGCAATTAGTTTATGACAATGTTTTTAAAAATTATTCTCATATTTTTTTGCATTCATTTGTTGTATAAATGTATCTCCTTGAGTCGTATATTTTTAAGTTCTGGCTAATATTAAGAAACTATGAATATTTAAAAATTATAATATAATTAAAAGTAATTAAAAATTTAGTTCTTAGCATTGTTCTCCATACATTTCAGAACACAAAGGAGGAATATTTATCAAAATGAGGAAAATCACATAAACCTCAATGTTTAAAAGATAAATAAATTAATGATATGCAATATTATCAAAAGTAAATATAATTATAAAATTATTAAAATAAATAACATAACAATCATACACATTGATAAATTAATTTGCAATTGCTTTTAAGTTAGCTTTATTCAGAATATGTTGTTCACATATGTTGATACTATTCATTGAAAGTAAATTAATATTGCACTCGAAATTACACTTAAATTTAATTAAAACACTATAGATACGAATTTATGTAATTCTGTTCCAAATTTTCCTTGAAGAGAAATTTAATTCAAAGCATAACTCTTCGACTGTCTCATCAAACTTGTAAGTAGTCTCCTCATTAATCCGTTCTGAGTACATTTCACTCATGTCCTCCAAGAAGTCCCAATTGCATATCCGGATCGAATTCTTGACTCTCAAAATTTATCTTTTCTTCGCTTCCAAGTGCCGTGAAGAGCTGACTGTGGTTTCGGAAATCGGATTTAAAGCATTGATTATCTCTTTCTCATCACAAGTGTCATTAAATTCAGAAGAAAGACAAATCGATTGTCTCGAGTGTCTTTAGGATGACTTGAAATTCATTTGTAGGCAAATATAAAATGTAAAGTGTTATTCGGACTCCAGAAAAATAACTACTCTTCTAGATGCGATTAATTGATGCAAGAAAGTGTTTTAAATATAATCAAACGAAAAAAAAAATTATGATTATTGTTCTAAAGAGTATTTTAATAAAATATAGAACATAAATTTATGTTTTTGACTATTTTGTTCAAGGAAACTTGGTACCAAAATAAAAGTACTACAAGGTTTTTAAATAATTCCGAACTTTAATACTCATTTTTTCTTCTTTTGTAGATAAATGGTTTTATTTATTTTTTATACTTCTAATCTTCCATATGTATTTAGCTGTTTGATAAAATCACATTAAATTATTTAAACACACTCAAATTAAGTTGAAATAGCTATGAAGCAATGACCTGTTATTTTCTTTTCATTGACAAATTATGTATTACGTTTATCTGACAGTAGTATAATGGATAATTGGTTTTATATTACACGTTCTCTGTTATTTTGAGCATTGTGATTGAGTGCATCTTTTGACTGTTATTGTCAGGTGTGGGAGGTCACTAACTTTGAGAGTCCATGTGAGTTAGTGGCTTCAGCTAAATGGATTAGCACGTTGGGTGAAGAACTATAAAGTTGCACGTGGGAGTTAAATAGGCTGAAAAATGGTATAAACCCTGTGACATACCTAGTTGTTTAGATATTTATGTGTTGTCCTGTCGGAATAGCAAGATTGAGATTGGGTCATGTACTCATGGGAACAAGAGCGTAGCAAACAGAGATGTTTATAAGAGCTTTGTGTCTGAGGTTAAAACACCAAAATGCATTATGTGCATCAATTATTCTTACTATCTTCTTCAATGTCCCTAATTAAAAAAAAAATGTTGGTGGAGCAAGAATTAATGTAGTTCAGGAAAATAAGTTGTTCTAAAATCATTTCTCCAATCATAGTCTCCTAATGCAGATCTAACCTGTACTGTGGAGTTTGCAAAAAGAAAACCCTAATTTATTTACATTTTACGAAAGATTTCAACGATCATTGATCTACAGCAGTTGATGAGAATCATTTACTGCTAAAAATAACATTTTTAAAGCCTGGTGCTAGGGTATTTAATCAAATGGAAAATATCCTGAAATAAAAATATCCATTGCGATAAACACTAAAAACTAAATTCTTTGTTTTGTGATGTACCGCTACTATACAAGAGTCAGATAAATTTCAGAATTATCAAGTTGCGTGAGTTTTAATAGACAGTGGTAATTAGCAGTCCCTTGTATCTAAACGGTTCAAATGATTGAATTTAAAACTAAACAAACATTAAGTGAAAAATGCTAATTCTGCTGTCAACATCGTTACAATTCTG
>JAPDSC010133300.1:6011-21046 GCA_026290005.1 Latrodectus geometricus
ATATATATATATATATATATATATATATATATATATATATATATATATATCAGATAAAATGAGAAGGCATTGTTGTCTTCCATATAGGAAAAATAATCTGCTGATTGTTTAAGCATATTTTTAATCAAATTTTGATTTCTTCCAAGATTATACTTCCAGTGAGTCCTGCAAATTTTCTTATCAAAAACCTCAATCATTAAGTTTTTATGTATCTCAAACAAATAATGTCTGGAAATTTAATAACATTTAAACTTAAAAAAGTATAATTGCTAAAGTAAACATTAAGTTAATATCTTAAAATTTACAAACATTTTTATTGTATTAAGAATTGAAGCACTTTAAGCTTTTTTTTTTTTTATTATTATTTTTATTTTAATATTTTTACTAAGCCTTTTTCTAAAATTTAAATTTATTTTTTTTATAATTATACCAATGTAAAGAAATGTCATGAATTAAAATAATAAAAATTGGCATAATGCCTGTGTATGGTAATAATTTTAAAAATAACAAAATTTTAAATATATAATTTTATTAGATATTAATGCTTGCTTTTATTAACATGTATGTGAAAATAATATGCTCAAAAGTAAAATAATTTACTATATTCAACAATTATTATTCAAAAGTATTTGATGCAAACTTTCTACTTCAAAAATATGATCTCAATATATATCCTTGAAAATTAAGTTTGAAAAATATTTTGCTGCTTTTCTAAAGTAATTATTATTTGATAACATATAAATATTTTAACTATATAATTCTCAAATAAAAAATGGAAACAACCTAAATTTATTTTTTTAAAATTACACATTCAAAATTGAAGTATTCTAAAAAAAAAAAACTGTAAATTATTTAAAAATAAATCGAAGTTCCCACATATTTTTAAAGTGATACTGATTTTGTGTTGGACTTATGAAGTTAGCATATTTTACAAGACGTAGTTGAATAGAATGGTGTTTTCAATAAAAAAATAAATAAAAAAAAGAAAAGAAAAGAAATGCAAAAATATACAAAATTACATTTTTGAAATTTTTATTATCTAAAACAATTAATACAAAGAGCTATCAAGTTTGTTTGCTAATTATGTAAACTTTTGAATAAACATTAATTATGAAAGTTCAGATACAATATGTATTAGATATGCAAATCAATGATAATTGTCTTACCTATAGAAGCTTTTCTCTAAGTTTTTGTCCATAAGTAAGTAAAAGGTAGCCCGGGAGGAAAAATAACAAAGTTATTTAAGCAATTTTCTCAACTGATCAACCACTCATTATTTTGCTTTTTTATAGAAAAGAAAAACATACAGTCCCATTCTATCTTGCGTGGCCTTTATATTGTAATGCTATGTATTAACTATATTGAAATATATGTATCAGTAATTCCTAGAAGAAATAATTTTACATGTAAGGAAACTGGCTTGAACAAATTTAAAATTGCACAGAAACACTGGGCTTAGTTAAATTGCAAATTGTGTTGCCTTGAATATCATTGTTTCTAAATTTTGATTCATGTTTTGTGATATATCACATGCCAGTCGAAAATAAAACTGCAAATGGCAAAAAATGTTATAGGTTGGAAATTGAAAATATATTTTACTTACAAGTATACTTACATTTATTCATTAAAAGAAATTTACGTATAATCATCATACTAAATTATTAAAAATGTCTCAACAATGAAGTATTAAATTGAATAAAGAAAAAAATATTTCATTTTTTTTATAAAAACAATTACATCAAATTGTACCATCATGTGGATTCTTTACTACTCAAAATAAGTTTAGCAAATACCTGATCATGAATTGAAATAATAATTGCTGCAATATACTCATAATTATGAAAGTATTAAAGCTATCATTTATAAAATAAACGTTTTTTTTTTTCCCTTGAAAATAAAAGGTAACTGGATATGAAAATTCTTCATTTTTTAGATGGTAGTAGACTTAACTATAATTTATATTGTTTAACTGTTAATAACAATCATAAATTATTTTAAATTTACTCTTTGCTATCTATTCAAAATGTTGATTTAATTATAAAATTTTAGGAAAAAGGGGAAAAAATTATTTTTTCCTCTTCTAAAAATAAAATTCAGGATTATAAAATTTTAAAAAAATTTAAATAAAACTTATTTTAGCTGCATTCATTAACTTATGATTTAATTTTAATAAAATTGATCCTATCATTTTATTTAATAATATGATTTTTAATTATAGGTTCTTGGTTCTTTAAAGCAAAAAGTGGACAGCTATTCCTATACAATTGATAATTATGATGATCTTGTCAGTCAGAGTAAACAATTTCTGTTTACAAGAGTACAACATGCTGCACAACCTATAACAACACGGAATTATTCCCAGTCTTTATCTCGAACATATTGTCCTCCTATTTCAGAAATCCATCGAGGTATTTAACTGCATTTTGCAATCATATCTAGTTTTGTAATTAATTAAGCTTTTTGACATAATTTTATAGATGCTTTTATTTAAATAGTAAACTTGACATTACTCTTATTCTGGCAAATAGTATATTTTTACCTATTAAATTAGTTGCTGTGATTTTTCATGATAAGTTTTTTTTATAACTTTTTCGCAAAATTTTAAAAAGAATTCTTCAATATAATTTTTTTTTTACTATCTGCTTCTAATTATTTTATTTATTACAATGATGCCCTGGAAATTAAAAGTAGCTAAATTTAAAGAAGGTAGAAAATTCATGTTTAATTTGATATTATGTTAGTAGAATCTTCTTTTTAAAGAAACAAGGAAGATGAAAATGTTGATAATGCTTTGTATAAAATACAGAAGCTATTTTTAGCATTCCATTGTGATGATTTTTTCAATTGGTATTAATAAAATAAATGAATTCTTTATTGATTCCATGTAATGAATATTGAAATGTGATCAAACACTTTTCCAAAGTTTTTGTAACACATTTACTATATTTCAGAAGAATTTTTAAAAGGTAACTGAATTTTTAGTGCATTCAAGAACAGAAAACAGTTTAGTTCTTGTTCTCAAAACCTTTTGAAAATATTTTGATTGTAAAATGTTGACTAGAGCATAGAATTATTGTGATTGAGAAATACCAAGATCATTGCAAATTTATAAAAATAAACTGTTTTCACTCTTGTTTACGTCATTTTCATAACAATAAAATTTGTTGCTGTAATGGTTGATTCTACTAGCGTATCAAAGCTGGACCATTGCCATAAGACCTTAATCTTCATTATTGAAAGGAAAATGGTGCAGCTTCTGTTCATTATATATGTTGAAAAACAAACTAAGTGGAAGGTTGACTTCTCTTTGATTAGTGGGTCTTCATAATATGAAAGTTGGAACCAAGTAGAAGAACCTCAATAGCTTCATTTCTCATGGAGAATATAGAAACCATAACCCATTTAATGTGCGCCAGCCAAAAATCTGTCATGTTCACTAACAGCACTTGGACATTAATAATAAACATGACAAATCTTTGTCTGTGTTCTGAATTAAGTACATGGAAGTGTGCCAGTGCAGCAACACTCTATCAATATAAAATTTGCAGTACAGACTATTTAAATAAACTGAATGGACTTTTTATATGTATGTTAAAATATGTATTGATTAATCTTTTGAGGGAAAAAGAATATTTCTAATTGAAAAGTTTGACAGATATGTGTTTATTATCCTTTACTCTTAGCTATTAGTTGTTAGATAAGGATGTTATGTTATTTATAAGTGTGTTATCTAATTATTAGCTAAGTATGTTATACTTTTTGTTGCATAATAATTAATATAATTTTTTTTCCCGATTTGTCACTATAATTGTAATTTCCAAAACACTGAATATATACTTTTGAATTTTATAATTTTGTACCAAGCATACAAACTAAAGTAATTTATACAAAATAAAACTTTACAAAAATTTAAAATATTTGTATAGTCAATGATGTTGTGTAAACTACTTTATTTGAATTTGAAGCATTATCTGCATTTTCAGTGCTGTATCATTCATTATATTCTGAACAAAAAGTTATATTACCAGCCCCAATTTTTTTTCTCTCCTTTTTAATAGAAGTAGTTACAAGATCATCTAAAAATTCTAATGTATTGCTAATCAATTTTATGCAATTAAACTAAAACATACACAGTTAAAACATTTAAATTTAGCTATTTAATATGAAATGTATTAATGAATACTTAAATAACCATTATTTTTATATTTTTCAAATATTGTATAATATTTGAGAGATCAAACCCAAAAGGAATAGCTGGTTACACTCATATTTTTTAATTTTTGTCTCCTTCATAATGTAGTTAATATTTATAAATAAGATAGTAATTAAACTAGAACATTGAGAGTCTCATTTTATATTACAAGATCATATACTTTCACTTATATTTTTATATATCTTTACTTTATATATATTTAAATATGAAATGTATAAAGAGAATAGGCTTATTTATTATGAATTTATGTTTATATCATCAAATGTTGTTCCTTTATCATAAAAGCTATATACCAGACTTCTTAATAATTATTATATGATCTTATAGGAGAACCTCGTCGTAGAAGTTTGACCAGCTTTTTGTTTGGAAAAAATAGTTTTCTTAAGCAAAGAGAACACAGTTTTATCAAAGAACCTATGTTACATTCAATATCTGATGGACAAGGTTATCGGTATGTTCTGACTTTCTATATTTGTTTGCTTTTACCTCTGGAATAGTATTGATGATGAATATTTAAAATTTTTAAGTTTTTTATTAATTTATTCAAAGAATTAGTATGTGTATGTTTGATTCTTTTTTATTTTATTCATAAAAAGGAATCTTTTTTAAATCGCAATTCATAATTTAAAATCTTATTAATGTTTCATTTCTGTCAAGTTGTATTATCACAGATTCCACTTTTCTATCGTGGCAAAATATTTTTCCATTTTGTATATTTCACCAATAAATATTATAATTCAAATGTTATTATACCAAATAATTGCTGAAAATTATCAAAGAAATGCCAAGAATTATACTAAATAAAAATAAAACAAAGTTCTAAATTTTTCACTAATTTCCAAAAAAATATATCTGAAATTGAGAAATTTTGTCATCAGCAGTAGTTTAAAAATAATTAGGATTTATGTGTATATTTATAGTCTATATATTCAGTTGATTTAGCTCTAGAAGTATGGAAATTGTGTAATTATTAATGTTTCAGCCTACAATTCAACAGTTCATAGGCTCAATTCCCAATCAGTTGTGAATACATGTAAATGTTCCAAATCCACTTTACAGCGATCCTGTTTCAAATAAGTCCATGTACAAAAAAAAAAAGTGATTAATAAGCGTTAGAGAGTTTTTTTCATCATTCTCAATGCAGCTACCATGATTTAATTGGCTTTTTTTTTTTTTTTTTTTTTTTTTTTTTTTTTTTTTTTTTTTTTGGAAATTTGCAATTTTTTAAAAGATTTTTGAAATTGGATTAGAATTAAACTTATTGAGATTGAATTTGATCTTTAAGTAATAATTATAATCTGTGGAAAACGAAAAATCAACTGAAAGAAATAATTAGATGTTCATACAGTAGGTGGAAAATCAGAAATTCAATATATGTATATATACTCATTTGCAAAAATCATATATGACTCAAATATTTTTATTGGCGCAGTAATATAATGTTTTGTATGGAAAATAATAGCATCATAAATGGTTGTTGAAAAAAGATCATGTTCAAATAAATGAACATTGTTTTAAATTGAAATGACTGTGAGATTTAAATATTTTTTGCACTGCATTTTTTCAAAATTAACATCCAAAAAAAAATTAATAAAAACAGATTAATATATATATATATATATATATATATATATATATATATATATATATATATATATATATTTAACAACATACATTTTAATTTATTTTCAGTGTCATGTGAGTTAAAGTGGTACTCATATATTGTATTTTATTTCTTTTATTAAATATTTTTTTAAACTGTATTAATGACTTTATTAATTAACACTTTTTGTGCTATGATTTATGTAAGAATTTTTAAATACAAGTATCCTATTAACAAAATAATGAGGCTCTTTAGTTGTGCATAGAATTCTTGTTAGTGTGCTATAGCACTGTCTTCAGCATGTAATGCTGCTTCAATTTGCTGGAGAATGGATGTATATAAATGTTGAATAATGTTTAGAGGAATATTGTATCATTCTTTAAGATCTTGTGGAAGTTCTAGGAGGAAAGCCAACGGATAACATTGATTCTGTGTTGGACACTCTAAAATAATGTGTAATAGTTCAGTTATATAGAGGCTGGGTGTGAGTAAAACTTCATCCTCTTCTTACTGCATTATCATTCTCAAAAATTCCATCTTCAACAGAGCATAAAAGTTTTCATCATAGGTTGTGCCTTGTTATCTATAATTTCTATATACTTCTTCCTAGTGATTCTTTCAGGCTTATAATTGCTTCCGCAGTAAATCATGACACAGCTGCCCATATTATATCAAATCTACTTACCTTGATGTCTGATGATGGAAAAGGGACAATCGTGAGCATATGCTTTGCAGGTTTTCTTCGAACATGTACCCATCCTGTGGTAAAGAGAAATGAAAGATGATTCGTGAAAACACATTACTTTCTTCCATTTATCAATCAATCAAGTTTTGTGGTGACTCATGTCTTTGACAATCGATTTGGGAATTGTTGTCCTGGCATAAATGTTCTGTTTATAAAAATGCTTTTTAACTATAATTATTGTCACTGGAGACTATAAATGTAATTAAGGTCTGCAGTTACTTTTGTTGGAGTTGTTCACTATTTACAATCTGGCAAGAAGCTTGTTAAAAGTACCCTTTGGTCTTTCCTTCCACAATATTGACTTGCTAAACTTATTTTATTATACTATGAATATGTTATATTGATTTTAGGCTCTGTACCTCTAAAAATTGGGTTGTTTTAGTTAATCAGGTTCCCAGAATATGGTACTTTGAAAATTTCATATCTTGTGTTTTACACTTTTGGGAGGGAGGATCTAAGAATTACAGTTCAATAAATCTGCCATATACTGCTGTAATATGTAAATTTCTATTTACCAAGAAAAGGTGTTGCTAATTACATTTTAATGCTTATGAAGTGCACTCAAAAGTGTTATTTTTATTTTTTTATTTTATTTTTTTTTATTCACTGTATTTCCATTATTGTAATAACCACCAGTATATAACTATAAAAATTTTCAAACTTAATCTTATAATTATAGTTTAACTTTCTAATTCTTTATTTTATTTTATATTTAAATTAAAATTAGTATGTACTTGAATTTTTTTCAGGTATGTTAGCAAACCAACACCTTTTTCTATAGAGGGAGAGATAGAAGCAGTTAAAGCTAGAAATGCCATTCTGTGTGCAGTAGTATTAGAAGAATTTTTGAAAGAACTAGCTGCCATCGCTCAAGAACATTCAATCATTCAGTTGAATCCAGACTTCTGGGATGACATTGATGCTCCTTGGAAATAGTTGTTTATATTTTTTGTTACCAGAGTTATATATATTAATATATTAAACCACATATAACAGCAAACATCTTTTTATTCTGCCAGTTAGTAAAATATTCATTTTTAATAGTAGTCTTATATAGCTTTTAATGCATTTTTTATTGACCATTTTAAGTTCATATTCATTGTCCCTTTCTTATGTAATAATCATAGAAATGCTTAGTTATATATATATTAATAAATTTTTAGATCGATTTTTTTTTTAAATCTTAAATGTTTAATTTAAATACTCATAAAAAATTTTGTTTTAGATTATATATCCATTCTTTTTTCACGAAGTTCATTTCTTTGAAATGAAAGCTTCACTACAATTTTCTATCACTGCAATTTTCTTGAAGTTTAGGAACCTTTTTAAACTGTTATAATTTGGATAAAAAATTGTCTTTAATGTTATTGATGTTTGCTGTTCTATGTTTAATGTTCTGTGTTTATCTGTGAACTGTGATTGGTTGTAATTTTAAGATATTACACATAATCTGTACTTCAGATTTTATGTATTATCTATTTCTCAATGCCTCTGATACTCATGATATAATTTGAAATTGGCCAGTACAGTATTTTTAGAAATTGAAATATTTGTAAATATAAATATATATATATGAAGGATTTTACTCTTTAAATTTTAATCAAATTAAATGTATACATTTTAAAATACTAGAAACTATAAGATTATTTTATATAAATACTCAGTTTTATAATTTATTTCTTAATTTACTTTTAATAATGCTTTTAAAAATAATACTTTCTTTTTTGGTGAGTTTATTACTTAACTTTAATTTTTAAACTAAAATTAATTTCTAGTGATAATAAATATTTATTCAGTTAATTTAGGAGTCTTTAGATATTTTTTACATGTTTTGTCAAAGATATTTCATTTACATCTTGAGTACTTAAAGATGCCCCATGTTGTTTCTATCCATTTTTAAAATAACAAAACTAAAAAGGATTATATACATTAAGTATGTGGGGGGGGGGACTTATTAAGTACATTTTCAGTAATAAACAATTACATAATCTTTTTCTCAAAAGTTATGTTTAGTAAAATAAAACAATGCTACAACATAAATTTTCCAAAAGGTATGTATACTGTGTAAGAGTTTTATTCTAATAATAAAATTTTTACTATGTGTTTCATGCCACAATTAAATCTGGGATTTGTGAAATTAACCCTCTGAAAATCACATCAAAATATAGATAAACTCAAAATATTTTAATTTAACGTGCTACGTTTTAAATTATGACGATGAAGCCAATATGTTTTTACCTGTGAAAATTGCCATATACAGGTTTGCTGCTAAAGACAGTTAAAACTATTGGTTTAGAAAAACTCAAAATAAAAACATGATTTATAAATATTTTACTTTTTGTACTGTCACTTTTATCATTCATTTTATCTTTTTAATAAGACAATCTCAATGTAAAATATACATTCAAATACATTATTGAATTTCTCACAAACAATTTTGTTACATTATTTACAGAAAGTAAATTAATTAAATTTTCACTCTTATTAATTAAAATGATAATTTTTTTGCAGTGAATGGCAATGCAATAAAATTACATTTTATTGTTGACGTATTGTGTTATTTCAAGCACAATTTTAATTTTTTTAGACATTTTTATAAATGTAAAAGATTTTTTTTTATTTAATGAAGTTAAAAGTTCATTATTTCTTTGAATAACAAAAAAAACTTTATATATAAATAATAACACATTAGTAATTACATTCTATTATATTAAAGTTTTATCATATAAATAGTTTACCTAATTAAGTAATGTAGAGATTACCTCATTTCATGGTTGTGACATTTTGTTAGTAACTTTTTGTTTAATTTCTAATTTGTGAGCATTTTTCAATTTTTTGATGTAATTTTTAGTTATATTTTACGATTTGTTGTTTAATGTGATATAATTATTATAAAGCATACTAGCTATGCTGCTGCTAATTTCAAGTTATGTATGTGATTATTTTTTCTTGCAATTTTATTTATAGCTTTGTTGAAAATCAAGTTTGCTGTGATTTTAGTTTTCTTTTTTAATTTATATTGTATTTAATTGTATATTGAATAAAATTATGTAAAGGAATTAAATTGATTCCATTGTTAATTTGTAAATAAATATTTAATTAAATACTAGAGGCAGCTGATTTCACTATTGTTTGACAAAATAAATGTATTGATTTAATTTTCCATTTATTGTGTGACATTATTCAGAAAAAAATAACACTAAACTTAATTACTTAATCACATATTTAGTGGAAAATCACATAAATGTATGATATTTTTAGAGATATGAAGATATTTTATTAAATTTAAAAAGATATGCGACACTACTGATTGAGAAATGTATGCTAAATTGTTTATTTTTATTCCAATTATTTATAAACATTCAGAAATATCTCTTTTCTCTATATCACATAAAATTTTAAATGGCATATTTTAAAAATTAGAATTAAGTTGGGAAAAATAATCTGTTAAATAGCTTTTGCATTTATCTGTGTAAATTTTCTCAAATATATTTATACTCTACACTTTAAATCAAAAGAGGTAATGTTGACTATTTTTTTTCACTGCATTAAAATTCACAATAATTCAATTAAATATTGTGACAATTGTGTGTGTTATATGTCACCAATATTTCTATAATTAGAGAGGTAAGATTTTCCATGTAATATCTTGACTAGAACTTCAGAACTAGATCAATTCATTATTTTTTTATGAGAAACAAGATGAAATAATACGAACACATACATGCCTCAATGAGTTAATATTAGATTTTCATCATATTTCTTTATTCATAAATCCATCTCTTAAAATTAAATGAGTAAAAAAAAACATTTTATGTCTTAGTTCAATGTTTTATTAAGTTTTGGATTGTGATACCCTTCATTTGGGTCACTTTCTTTAAGTAAACACGGTGTCAATACATAGGTACCCCAGAGATTTGTTCTTTCTTTCCTTCTATTTGCTTTTATCTTCCTTTTCTCGTTATGATTGTAATGAAGGAGAAACCTCATTAAAGTTGCCATGTAAAAGGTTGAGGGCTCCTCTTGAGTAATTGCTATTACTCAAGCTTGAGTAAATCCTATTGCTATTAGCAGAAGGTGTGTTGTGGTCCTCAGCTCATCAGTTTACATAGATCAAGTTATATATATATATGCTAAGTGACTGAATAAAGATGGAAAGCGTATAGTACCTTGAGTCATGATTCTTTAATTAACTTTATTATTCTATTCACAATATAATATAGAATAAACATGTTTATTCCAGTCTCTGAAGCAATAATTATTCCAATATTGAAACCTGGGAAGGATCTAACTGTTCCTCAGAACTACCATCCGATTTGTCTCACAAGTTGCCATGCTAAAACTTTGGAGTGTATAGTCAACCCCCGTCTTGTTTATGTACTTGAAAATAATCAGTTCGTATCATTTTATTAAAATGGGTTTCTTTAAGGTAAATCAATTCTTTACAACATTATACTCCTAGAAACACAAATTAGGGATACCTTTGTGCAAAGATATTATTTGGTGTCTCTTTTTTGTTAAAGAAAAAGTTTTATAGGACATGAAACTATGGAATTCTTCGCACTTTATTTAAACCCTTGTGTTTTAAGTGTCTGTATAAGATGTTTAATCCAATCTGAGGGAGTTTCTCAGGGAAGAGTCTTAAATGTTACTATTTTTAATATTTGCATCAGCAACATTCTTCATGTGTATTATGTAACCATCTATCTGTATGTAATATGGTGATAATTTCAAAATCTCATGCTAGTATTTTTATATATGACTGATTAAACGGAAATTACAAATTGCTTTGAATTTTTCTGCTGAGAGACTTTATATGATTGGCAATTGATTACCTCTTAATTTGAGTCTATTAAGCAATTGTTTCTAAAGTATCTCTTTAAAAAAATGCTATCTGCATCACAACACCTTTTGAGATTTACGATTGTCTGTTCCTCTCTAAAGAGGACATATAATGCACAACCTCGTAATATACTACCAGTCTATGAATTTTCTGATTTTCAAATCCAAATTACAGATACTCTGAAATTTTCTCTTTGGAAACATTCCAACTGCCAATATAATCAATCCCTTCACTAGATACAGTAAATCATGAACATCACCCCTTACATTGCAACAGATGTTCTCACACAGTCACTATCAGTATTCCTACATTCCTGTTTATATTGACTCAAAATCAAGTGGTTATGTTGCAGTTGTGGTATTGGAAATACAGTTTACAATTATAAGCACCATGTTCTGTTTACACAGCCGAAGCTATTGCTATTGTATGTGTTCTGGAACTAATACGATCCAACTCTCATCGAAAACACTGATAGTCACTTATACTATCTAAATAGATAGTATAAGTGTAATACCATTTTAATGACAAATGTTATTGTGTAAATTTTAAATATACTGAAGAGCAATGGATTTGATATAGTGTTTTGTTGGATTTCACGTCATTTTGGCATTGCTGGCAATGAACTTTCAGATAATCTTGCTAAAAATGCCACTGACTTTTTTACAAAAACCTTTAGCATTTTTTAACATGAAACAAATTTTCAAAGTTTTTATTCTCTTCTACTGGCAGAATACCTGGTTTAGCAAGCAAACAAACTATATAACCTTTTGCATTTTTCTATTTCTATTTATTCCCTTGCAAAGAGTTGATGTAAAATTTAAAGCATTTTGCCACTGGACATACTCGATTTACAATAACCATTTATTCTTGTCTCAGAGAGCTCCAATTTGTGATATGCTTGATGCACCACATATAGTACATCATATTTTAATTATCTATTCTAATTTCAATGATTTATTCTTAACATTTTCTAACAGAACAATTTTAATTTCACTAAATTTATTTGGGCTTAAGTCATATAGAAATTTGTGTGCCTTTTTACGTGCTATTAGTTTTTTAAATTCTATTTAAACTTTTATTGAATTTCTAATACATTTCATTTGTTTAGGCATTTATTAGTTTTAAAGTGTACAATGCAGATTTGTCCTACATTGGACCTTGCATCAGTAACTCCTCAAAAATCAATCAAGAAACTGAATTGTGATAACTATTGATTTTTGACAATACCATATTTTCCTGTATATAATCCGCAGCGGCGTATTATCCGCACGGCCGTTTTTTCGAGTATAAGGGAAAATGCGTCGCATAATCCGCGGCAATTTTTTTTTTCCGGCGAATAGTCTAAAATATGTACTGCTGATAATATAGGTGTCACATAAAATAAAAAAATGCACACTATGATTAAAAGTATAGTAAATTGTACAGAAAAAAAAAGCATTTATGAAGAAAAATCTGTCTTGATCCACCTCTTCACAAAGTTAAATAATGATGATTAAGCATGAGCTCGATCTAGAACGATAATTTCGACAAGATTTTTGTAAAACTAATCGATATTTAACTTCTAATAACTTTTAAAACGATGTTAGACATATTTAAATTAATATATATTTGCTTCGTTAATATTTAAATGAAAGAAATGGATTATTTACAAATTGCGTATTTTATACAATTTTTTTTTTATACCGCGCGTGTTTTGTTTTTCACTTCACATTAACACATTTGATGCCATTGTTTTTATTTGATTTCGCTATAGCTTTTAATTTAAAATCTGCTGTGTAACTTAAAAATTTTCGCTTCCTTATGACGATATACGAATTTGAATATTTTCAAAACGAAACAGCTCGCGTCAAGGCAAATTGCAAAATGACGTCAGCGAATTTACAACCGTAAAATCTGGAAGAGGAACCGAATTCGTTTTTGAACGTAATTGCACAAAGCCGATTATAGTTTAAATAACTCAGGTGTGTCCTGGGGTACCACCAGTTATTTATTTTATGAAACAAAGAGTATTCTTTCAAAACTTTCTTGTAAGCATTTCGGATGGAGAATGTTTTTTTATCAGATAATCCGCGGCGGCGTATAATACGCACAACGAAATTCGGAAAAATTTTTAACACATAATCCGCGGATTATATACAGGAAAATACGGTAGTTATAATTCAACAGAATAATTTTGCAATACATATTAATTACAAATTTAAGATCATAATCATATTAATGCAGAAAAATTAAGCTGGATATAAAATTGGCAAGATTTTGTAAATGCTCTATATCTGATGACATCAAAAAAACCTAATTTTTAAAAATTGTAAAAAACAGTATTTTAGAAACATTCAGTGCTGTAGAATTCTCATTTTGCTTAATGTTATTTTAAATTTTTTTTTTTTTAGAAAAAAGGCTATTTTCATGGATATTTGATACCATTATTGAACAATAATGTGGCGTCAGAAGAAAGTATCATAATGTAATTAAAATTTTTAAAATTCTCTAAGATAATTGGCTGAAATGGTTGCAACAGCTGCTGTTGAGCAAACTAATGAGAATGATGTAGAAAATACACTGCATTATAACAAAATAATTATTTGCAGTTATTTGTATAAGAGCGAATATCACGATTCGTTTACAAACTTTTGTTATAGGTATTTGTGAAACTTTTATTTTTTAATATCTTTAATTCATGCAAGTAAATCACAATTTTTCCTTAAGACCTGGCAAGGAAAATTGTAATCATTAACCTATTTTACTGTAATAAAAACCAGTAAAAAGATGATGTAAAGTTGAATCATCACCTAAATGTATTTCAGCAGTATACAAAATATTCTTACATAGATAGCTTGTATGTAAGAATATTCATTCTTACATACCTTTTCTGTTTGATTATTGAAGTCAAATTGTATTCAGAATGTTGTCAAAGTATGGATGTTAAAAATAGTTTTCTGGGAGGAATTAGTATTTTCATACCAATTTGTATTAGATGGAGGAAAAAGAAATCTATTGTTTTTTCAACAGATGACTATAGTGATCAATATCTTGTAAAGTATCGATCAAACAACTTCAAATTTATGTTAGTTGAAAAGATGACATTTGGTACTAAGATAATTCATTTGTTGTTTTTTTGATTAGCCCATTCAGTTGTGAGTTACAGTTAAAAATGGAAGCTAACCAAGAGAAAGTTGGGTCATTTTAGTTTTTCTTTGATAAAGGTGAGAATGCAAGCAAGATGGCAAAAAATGTGAATAGGGTTAGGGAATAGTATACTGTTGCTATTTAGTATACATTTACGTGCTATTTTAGCTCGTTGATTTCATTCAGGTATTTCTTATGTTAATGATGCATCTTGCACGAGAGCAACCTCGTCAAAAATATTGGTAAAATAACAGAAATGATCGAAGTTGACCACATATTAGCAGTTGTATCATCACCCAGAAGCTAAAGATCGACCTTAAAACAGCTTTAAATCATTTCCACAAAGCAAATCTAAAACAAGTTACATAAAGTTCATGTAAAAATAACGCATTTCCTTCATCCAAAGCTCTAATATTTTAAATTCTTAGTTTAATTTTAATGGTGCAAAAATGCTCATTTATTTATATATATATATATATATATATATATATATATATATATATAT
>JAPDSC010133300.1:21146-47229 GCA_026290005.1 Latrodectus geometricus
ATATATTACAAAATTATAATAGAAATGATTAGTATACTATAATAGACTAATAATAATAGACAACTACATTTAGGAATTATTGTTTTCAATTACAGTTCTAGACTCCACAGAATTAAAGCCTCTGGCATCTCAATAAAATTCCACTATCAGTATTCTTATAAATAAAATATTTTACATGTTCAAGATACAAATTTCTATTTTTTGGAGATTCTACAATTATAAAATAGAATTGTAATTGAATGTAAATTTCTATCTTTTGATAGCTTTAGTAATTATAATTTAAGTAGGAGTTCAACTATGAAAAATAAAAATGTTTCTTTTCCCCTTAATCAATTTTAGAGTTCTTTTCAATGGTATTCTTTGTACTATAGAAATAGGGTTATATTTTTCAAAATTCTTATAAAAGTGATGGAATGAATTTACTTTTTTATTAATATAAACATCAAATAAAAATTAAAGTACATATGTATTTTAATTTTATATCCTTCATAAATTTTATACAACATAATTTTTATTCTTACCGAATAAATAGAAAATGGGACAATAAAGTAAACAAAATAAGCTTTGAATAAATCAATTTTCTCTCAGCTATACAAGTAACTTGGAATGGGATTAAATATTGCAATATCCATTCTATCTAGGAAACTGGCAAAATCGTTATGACAATTATTTTTCCCAAGTCATGAAACTAATCAAGTTTTATAAATTCACCCTAGAAAATCTGCTAAATACATTTACAAAAATATTTTTAAATTACATTCAAAACTGTTTAAATAATGGAAGATGTGATGTATAGTGATGTCACTGTCATTTAATGAAGATGTGTCATGATAACTGTCAAATAAATGAAGATGTAAACATATATTTATATGAATTATTCTTAACTGAGCATTTTTGATTTAAAATTAATAACTAATTCTCTAATTGGATAATGCTTCATAAAAAACTACAAAAAAATTTTTTATTTTTAAAATATATTTCTTTGGTTATTATGCTGCAAAAGAAAAGGTACAAAAAATAACCAAAAATTATTTGAAAAATTAAAAATACAGAAGTGCATGTAAAGCTGAAAAATTATTTTATAAAGAAAATTTAAACACTAGAATATAATATTATTGAAACATTATCACTTTTTTTGCCATGAAAATAGGGTAACTGCCTATTTTAAAAAAAATTAGAATATTTTAACAATTTTAAGCTAGAATCATTATGGAAAAAATGGCAAATATAAAATTGTTAAAACTAAAATGAAAATAGAAATTTTTTTTCTGGTTCATTAAAAAACTTTCAGAAGAAATTATTTTTTAAAAAGTTAACTGAATTTTGCTACAATATGTATCTTTTATTTTTATCCTTCTATGTAAACAAATTTTACATTTTACTATACATATATATTTTTTTTTTACTTAAATAAATAAATTTAATCAAACCAAATATTTCAATTAAAGTATTTTAAAACACTTTACATTTTAGTTTAAAACTTTATGGAATATATTAAAAGATTTTATGTTATTTTACAGTTTCTAAAACAATTATTCTAAAATAAATTTAATCACAGAAAGAATTTCATTTATTCTATTATAAGCTCCACTTTTTCATTTTAGTGTATAAAATAAAACAATTTCTTCTAATTTATTTTTACAATATTTATCACGTGAGTAATCTTTGCAACAGACAATATGAATAAATAAATGTTGACAACAACAAAGCATGCATGTATACATCATATTTACCATAGTATGTAATTAAATCATTGAATGATCATGAGACAGAAATGAAATCAAAACAAGAAACAATTTATTTAAGTTCCAAGAATTTCATGATTAGTTTTTTACATCTTAAATTATTATCACAAAAAGATAATGAAACATAAACACACATATAATATTACATTTTCTACAAAAATTTAAATTATGCTAATTTTTACAATTTTTTAAATAAATTAAATCAATGAGATATATACCTTTATGAGTTAAGATGAAATTTAACAATTATCATGAAAATGCTTTCCCTATTTGCAAGTTACTTTCAGATAAAAATGAACTTTCTGATAATAAATGAGATACTTCTTTTTTAGAGTCCTTCACTTCTTTGGCTAAATTACCTCCTACTAATCCTAAAAACAGAATAAGTCCTATCTTTCGATTGGATTTAAAAGCCTTCCAACAACTTTCTGGATTATCAATGTTCAAAGTTGATATCTGTAAAATATAAACATGTTAAAAAATATATACAATATAAGAATTGAAATACATACATTTATTTAAATCGTTTTCAGGTATAAAGTGTACATTATAACTAATTTAAAAGAACTTTTCTTTGATGTAGACATTTAAAGTGAAAAAATGTCCTCTTAATTATGATCATTCAATATATATTAAAAAATATACAATATTGCATTAATTCCTTTTGAGAAATTAAAAATATGTACTGAATTTGAATAGAGATTATAAATCTATTAATACTTTTGACAAATTATGCATCTCAAATTATAACTGGATTATAAAAATGATTTATACATCATTATAGAAATTGACATTTTCATAATGTTGCAGAAACTTTAATTAATAATGATATGTCAAAAATTGAGATTAATTAACTAAGAAACTATGTATCAAAGAATATAGAAACAAAAGCGAAATATAAATGCAACTTAGCCATATTTTACTTTTTGCATTATTATTATTGCCATGACCATTGTTATAAATTCATATGTTTGTATGAATTAATTAGCTTCTACATTCCATTCAGTAAGGCAATTTAACTTTTTACAGAATGGCATTTTTATCAATATCCCTGATTATATTTGAAAACAATATTAGGTTCCTAAAGTAAACCATAAGACTTACTTGTGAAATTAATAACATTCCAGTTATACCAACAGATGTATAGAAAGGCCATGTTTGATTACATACATATCCAGATAAGACAAGACATGACAGCATAGATGCAGAAAATCCAGCTAAATAACTCTTTGTTTTTTCTTTAAATTTCAGAGCAGTCGATTTAACTTTCACTAATACATCATCTACTTTATCCTTAAAGTATATGAATTTATTAGTAAAATGTTCTTTTATAAATATTTCATATAACAATTATTATATAGAGGTTCAAATAAATTTTAATTAATGTACATCAGATTAATCACTTTGAAATTACTTAAACTAATTTAAGATAGCAATCTATACACAATTCAGACAAATAATGCTTCCATAGATTACAAGAACTGAATAATACCTAGTGATTATTATGTGGTTTGCATATGCTTCCATTTTGTCCTTTATTAAAAAGTAAATGAAACTGAATTCTTATTAAAAATTTTAATCTATAACAAAAGCTTGAAAACATAAAAATTTTAATTTTCCACAATTTTCAGAAATCTAGAAGCTGTTGCAAGATATAGTAAAAATATTTCATCTATAACAAATATTCTGTTATTGTACAATGATCTGAATCAATCTATAAATTTTCTTAAATTTTGATTACTGATAAATAAATTCTGTACTTAAAGGAGAGAATTGCAAATAATAAAATTCAATATCTAAATAATTTTGGGATAAAATTTTTATTCAGAAGCAAGTTGAAAGCAACTATAGTGGATAGCAGGAAAAGATATTTTATTTACTTCAAGTAACTTGCTTTAGAGATCCAAGTAAAATTATTTCTATATATTTATAATATAATAGTACTGATAATTATAGACAATTAAACTTAATTTATAGGCATCAAATAAATTTTAGTACTTTTATATTAATAAAAAAAGTGCTAAAAATCGTTATAAATTTTTAGTACTTTTGTTCTAAGAATTTATAACAATTTTAGAACAAAAGTACAGAATTTGTAATTTAGTACTTTTGTAGTAATTCGTAAGTAATTTTGTCTATTACAGAAATTTAATAGAAATTGACATTAATAAAAATCACCTTTTACACAATTAAATTACAGCGAATACTTATGTCTATACATACCTCTCTCTTTCTCTCTCTATATATGTGTAAGTATGTAATATACATATATTTCCATATAAGTGTGTGATGACTGGACTCATTAATGATTAACACTATAATTCTCAAGTTAATAATCTATAGTCTGGAAAGTACTTGAGAAATGTGAAATTTTTCCAGCATGTGTCAGTAAGTTAAGAAATTGAGTTTGTGAGATAACATTGCTTTAGTGGTAGCAAGACAGCTACTCCTATCTCCATGATTTCAAAGTTCATTTTTAAGTTAATAGGACTAAAATATAAAGTAATATTGTATATTTATAAATATTTAGTGTCAATTAATTGTTAGTCCAAATAAAAATAGTTACTTAATTAAATCATGCATTGGCTACTCCCATCCCATATATATATATATATATATATATATATATATATATATATATAAAACAAAAACAAATTAGAATAAAGTAAGTATTTAAATGCTTTAACATATTGGAATGAAACATGTTTTAAGAAAATTTATTTTAAGCTAACATAAAATCAAATGAAACAGTTTTAATTTCAGAAAACCAATTTTTATTAATCTCTTTCAACTGAGTCATTCAATTATTGAAGTATATAAATTTGATAATAAGTTTCATTAAATTTTTTTGGAAAGAGAAATCATGATTGATTTTTGAGCAAAAAAGATTGAATAAACTAAATACTGGAATCAATTTAAAAATACTAACAATTTAAAAAAATTATTTTAGTTAAACACTTATTTGATTTTATTTACCTGTTAGAATAATTAAATGGATTATAATTTTTAGAGCAAACTGATTAGAAAAATTAAGAAATACTTATGAATACAATTCAAAACCTTGCATACTCAACAAATAACAGAAAGAAGAAAAATAATAAAAGATGTAAAGATAAGAATTTTTTTACAATATAATTTAAGTTTGTAAGAAATCGCTTTTATAACATAAAATTCAGTTAAAAAGTTAAAAAAAATTTCAAAAAGCACTTAGTCATTTCTACATTTTTATGATATTACCTGCTATAAATATAATGCAAATATACTTTTAGTATCCCTAAATGGATTATATTTGTAGAAAAACTTGTTTTTATAAGAACCTTTGGGAACTTAACACTTTTGCAATTCATTTAAAACACAGCAGAAAATATATAATAAATTAAATTACTTCAGTGTAATTATATTTGTTGGGCTATCATAACTATGCTCCCAATTTAATAAGCCTTTACCTGCAAAAGTGACCATTGAGAGGCAAAACTAATCATTTGTTATTATAAATGATTATTTGTAATAAGAAAAAATAATGATTTAATATTATGTTATTTATCATTATGTGTACCAACCATTACTATCGTGATAAATAAATACTATATATTATTTGTCATTATATGTATCATTTATAGAAATATATAAAAAAATTTATACTTTTCACAATTTGTTAATTGCTTTAGCAAACTGTAAGTAATCAGAATTAAATTTAATATATAAAGCTTTGCTATAATTTGAGCAAATCTAATAGAAAAAATTAATATATATGAAATAAAACATTATTATTTTATTTTTTAAAGTATATTTAATTTATACATTTTTATAAATTAAAAATTTTGATACCAATACTTGAAATCCTATACTTAAGATAAAATTATAAAATCAGATTCAACTCTATGTGTTTATAACACTGTGACATATAGTTTTTTATAACTTCCGATACAACTAGGAAGGCAATTTAAAAAGAAAATACTGTAAACAAATTATAAAAAACAAATTGAATCCAATAATAACAACTAAAAAAATTATGCCACTGAAATCAGATAGAATAATCAGAATTAAAAGAATTGTTTTAATAATGTAATTAACCACTAAATTTATCCATGGTTTAAATTTTTAAAAATAATAAAAGTTATATTTAAATATATCAAATTTCTAATATTCATGTTGCAAAAACAGAAAACACAGACCATAAATTTAAAAATATATTAAAGATTAAAATATATATATATATATTTAAGCAAAAATTTTTATTTATTAAAGATATTTAAAATGAAAAAAATAACTGGGTATATATTAAGGAAAAAGATTAGCTAATAATTAAGAAAAATTTTCTTAATATTAAAAGATATTTTCATGGCAACAGCTTAAAAAATCTTAAATAATAAATATATATTTTCATTAAAAAATAAAAATTTTTTTATCAAAAGTTGTTTCTAAAAAACCTATTTTATGCAAATAATAATTAGCTGTCAAAATAGCAATCATTTCATTATTTTTTATTGGTCATAAACTACAATTTATTGATTTCAATAAAAATTAACTTTCACCTGCTTATCAATTTATTTTTTAACAAAAAAATGTAAAAAATAAAAAAAAATATTTAGTTCTAAAAATTGAACTTTGTAAGTTCAATTTTTAACTTTATAAGTACTTCACATTTTTAAATAAATGGAAATTTAGCTGAAGTATGTTATTTTAGGAATAAATTGAGCAAAAACATTTATTAAACAAACCTGATGAGCATAAATTGTATCATAGATCATTGTCCATGATACACAAGCTAAATATAAAGGAAGAACAGCTGACCACTGACATGATCCATGTAAAGCAGACCAACCTAGCATAGCACCCCAGTTAAATGTTAGACCTAAAATTTAAATTTCAAAAATAAGAAACTAATTTCAGAAACATTTCAATAATTAATGAAAAGATCTAGCTCAAATATATAATGAATATACTTATAAAGTATAGAGATAGTATCAAACATGGAATAAAAAAGACAAAACAATTATGCATTGATGAAATATTTAATGGCAACAAAGGCTATATAAAGATTACAAGGACATTACTATTACAAAAATAAAATTTACCATTCATAAATATTTATGAAAAAAAAATTTAATATTAATCTTAAATTCAGCAGTCATTAAAAAGCTCAGTCCAGGTAAATAAATCAAAATTATCAATCCTCCCAATGTGTACAAGAGACCTACATTCTTTAAATATTCTTTGAATTAAAACATCACAACCATTTTCTGAAGTACTCTGCTTTGGAATAATATTTCCTTCAATTTTGAATTCAAAATCAGTTTAGTTAGCTTGAAGGCTTTTTAATCTGCCTAATACTGATTTTTTTCTTATTGATTTTATTAAATTTACAAGAATAAGTGAATTGTTTTAGTTGAATATTCCATATTTTTTTTAAATGACTAAAAAATCATTTTGGGAATTAAAAGTTAACAGAAATATATCATAAAGTATATATTTTAAAATTTTCTGTAGATATACTTATATTGTAGATTTCCCTATTAAGGCACTGAAGGATTAAATATATTTTCCTTCATATATAATAAGTATAGTTACCGTATATAAGAATTGATGTAAACGGTTACTATATATTTAGATCACAGATTAATTAGACAACATAAATTTAACAAATCCTTTAATTGACCATACCTAATTATACAGGTAAAGTTAGTAAAATAAGATTAGTGCACAACATGCATGCAAGCAAGAGTCCAACTGGTTCTTTTTTACCAGCCCTAAATTATAGTCTGGGAGAAAGTTCGAATCAGCGAGCAGGTGTAGCCATCTGTAGATATATTTGTGTGGGGATCTCCCAATACTAACTAATTTGTTATTCAACTTATGTTATCATTAGTGAAACTTAGATTTAAGTTATATACGTGATATTAACAATATAATTTAAGAAAAAGTATGATATAAAAAATGAAAATGAAAGAATATTAGAAATTAATGATACACTAAATATCAGAAATGAATAAAATTTATTAAAAAATTAAATTTGTATTGAATTAGCATTAAACTTATGTCTGAAAATTTTAACTTCGTTTCAACAGAAAACAAAAACATCAATATTTAACATTGTTTCTATTGGATTCTCAATAAATTTTAAACTTATTTTGAAGTTCAATTAAATTGATACAAAAATAGAAACAACTTCTAAGTGAATTTTCAAAATGAAGTTTGCATAAATCAAAGAAAAAGAACAGTATAACAATAGAAAATAAAATCTATAAATTTCTCAAAGAAAGCAGCCAAAAATATTTAAGGAACAAATCTTAACAATTAAATAAAATTGTTTATTTGAAAATAATGAGATCTTATTTAAAAGTATATTTTTAGACAGAATGAAAATAATGGTTGATGTTTATGAATAGTATTCATAATGTGTCAATTTCTTTGTATCAAAATTAGCATTTACCAACACTGAAAGAAAATGTTTCATTTCTTTACGTGTTGGTATTTTTTTTTTTTTTTTTTTTTTTATTATTTTAAAAAGCATTTTTAGAATGAAAGTATAAAATTCTTCAATCTATATTCTAAAAAACTAATTTGTTTCTCAAAAATTTTGAAGGGTTACATTAAGTCATGTAAAATGTTTAATAAGACTTCAAAATATAATAACAATAAAGGGAATAGCTAAAGAAAACAATTTTCTTCTAAAATAATAATAGTTTGAATTAATCCACTTTTTCAATTCATAGAAAATACAACGTCAAAATTACTAAAACAATCCCATTACCAAACCAATAATTATATAAAAAGGTTTTATAGTACTCTGTATATTATGATAAAATTTATATTTACCAGGAAATTAATTTATTCAAACTTGTTAATAAAAAATTTATCCTATCTTTAAAATAATATAAACTATTTAAAAAGAAATTTTTCTTAAATATCTTTTATAATAAAATAACTTGAAAATATTCTATATATTAAAACTTATCATTTTCTCTCATATCCTCAAATTAAGTTTAACTTAAATTACTATCCAATTACAAATGTAAGACAGTTCTAAGGTTTACTAGGAAAATAGAAATAAAAATAGTACTTAAAAAGATAAAACTTTAGAAGAAAATAATGCTTGCTTTAGACATTTTAATATATTTTTAAAAATATGTCCAAGAATAAATATTTAAAATACCAGAATAAATATTATGAGCACTTAAACAATACAGTAATTAAATTTTTTTTTAATTTTTGTAATTATTTGAAAAATAAATATTTAATGTACTCACCAAGCATAACTTGAGGATAATATGTTATTCTCTTTACAACAGGATATATAATGACACAAAATAGAGAGCTAGCTCCAAGTACAATGCTAATATATTGACCCAAAAAAATATAAAAGTTTAATATTTAAATACAATTATATTATATATAAATATTGTAAAAAGCATTTAAACTGTAAATATTCAAGGTAATAAAGAATATTTTTAAACATAAAATTTTTTTAAAAAAAATCATTAGAGCAAATTATTCAATACATTATTTACCCGTTTGAAATCATTTTACATCAACTATTGATAAACTTTAAGATTTCATTAAAATCTTAACTAGTGTGATTTTAAAAAATTTGAAACAAAATGATCTTTTAAAATTATTTTTATAAAATTTAATTCTTTTTTTTAACCATTTTGCACTGACTGCCATATATATTGACTAGCATAAAACACATTTAGTTCCTGGTTGACATGCCAGAATGTTGTACCAATGTCCCGAATGTTTTAAAAATATGATTTTTGGAACAAGATGGCATTGTATGTCCATATGGTTTTAAATACATGTAGATTTGACCTTTTACACAAAATGAGGAAAGCATGACTTACATACATAGCGTTTTTGATTATGTAAATATAAAGGGACATAAATGTTTCCAACTGGCATGCTCCATGATGGCTTTTTAAATTTGCACAAGGTATTTGTTTACAGTAAATAGGGGACTTTATTTTTGCTAGAAAGTTGAGTATTTTGGTTTACAGTTTCAAAAAGAAAATTTTAAGTAACATATTTAGTTTCAAGATGCATAAAAATACACATAAAACAAATGTCAATTAAATTTTCTACAGAGCATTATTAAACAAAGTGTTATTACTTTTGCAATTTCATAGAATTAGGTTTAATAGCAAAGAGGCCTCTGGCCCAAGTCAGATACTTGCAGCCTCAGGGATAAGCAAAGTGTTTGTGTTTCTAGTAGGGAAAGGGTTGAAGGAAATTTTTATAGCACATGAAATAAATTACTTTCTGGAAGATATAATAAAATTTTCTTGACTATAACATAACATTCTAAAATATAAACTATCAAAATAATTCAACAAAACGTATATAACTACAGAATAAAAATTATATTACTTGATTTATTCGGTAACTTATTTTTCATAATGCATATTTATGTTGTTACATGTAATTTGAGTGTATGTTAAAGCATTTAACATTAGCTTGTAAATATCTCCTTACCTGTACCAATTAAGTTGAAGTAAAACAAGAAGAGCTAAAGACAGTTGTCCACCAAGGAACATCCATGCATCTAAAACACTTATGTCACCTCTAGCAAGAGGCCTATCCCTTGTTCGGAATACCTGAAAACAGTGTCATAAAAGGTTATACATAATCATACTTATTTTCATAATGCTGAATTAGTTAAAGCACTGTCAATTGAATGCCTATTGACAATAGATATAAATGCATAAAATCTAATGCTTATAAGATAGTTAAAAATGGTAATTATTATATCATATTCCATTAAACTACTCAGAAATTAAAATGATCAAATATAAATATAAACTAATGCTTCAGAATTAAAATTTTTTATAGGAAAATGATTATTCAAAATAAAATTTTAGAAATAATGTTAATTCTAAACACATACAAACCTTAGAATCTATATCTTTGTCCCATAAATCATTGATTGTGCAACCAGCACCTCGCATTAGAATGGCACCTGTACTAAATAATGCTAACAAATATAAATCAGGTAAACACCCAGGTGCAGTTGCAAGGGAAATACTCCAATAGCATGGCCACAGAAGTAGCCAAGTACCTAAATGTAATTAATCAAATAATGCAATATAACTGCAATTGTAAGACAGAAATTTTAAAATATAAACTTGCATTATCTGACAAGCAAAAACTGTTTATTAATGCATAAATACAATCAAAAATACATATTCATAGCATTACTGTATATTTGTATATCTTAATTACCAAAAGGAAAAATCTATGTAATTTCAATGTAATTAAAATAATTAATATAAAAATAAATTTAACAACATCTAATATTATATTTAGTTATACCCTCAAGTTCAACAAATTTTCAATAAGTTTTGAAACAATCAACAATTTACATTTAAAAAAGATCTGCAATACTTAATGCAACTAGAACAAAAAATTCAAATCCACATTTTGTTCTGCCTTGGCACTTTTTTTCAGTTTGTAACCAAGGTTGTGGGCTCTCCTAGGGTTTATGACAATATTTTCTTACAATTATAAACAAAACTATCTTTTTAATTGATTACAAATATTAATCTAAAATGAGCAAATTTTATAAATTGAGAATAAACACAGAAGTTTTTAAAAATGAAAAACAAATAATATCTTAAAAATTTTATGCTAAATATAAATTCATTTCTTATTTAAATTCAAAATGAAATATATTCACTAAACATCCACTTACAACAAAGGAGGTGTATTAGCATATTGTACTATGAAAACTAAAATATAAACCATATTCCGATGTGTTATTGTTCGTCAAACATTGCAAATGGACTAATATTTTAATCATTATCCAAGATCTTCAGCCATATTTAACTCATTCAAATATAAATAAAGAAGCCCAGTGGCATAACAGTAATGCTTTGCACTCAAAAGTCACAAATCCAACATTTAACCTTCGGGTGGATAAAATCAACTCAGCCTTTCATACCTTCATTTGGTCGATAAAACTGAGTACTAAGCATGCTTAGGGTCTAACACATCAGGTTTCATGTTAGGTTGACCACCAAACCAAGATATTTGCTTCACACCATAGACTACTCAGACATGAGAATAAATATGCAGTGTTTAGGTATATATTTATTGGTATTGTAGGCCTTGGCTTTCATATGGACTGTCATGCCAGAATTTTAAATATAAATGGATGAAAAATAATAAAAATCTGGAAATAAATTTAAAAAATATAAATAATATCTGGCTTCTGAAATCTTTTCTTCAATAAAAACAAATATATTAAGGTATTGTGTGTAAGTCAATATTATCACCATAATTACCCCAGTACAATAACATTTTATTTAGTCACTGGGGCCTAGTGCTAAAACCTAAGTGTGAGCATAGTGTGGTGCAGTATTTGATCCCAGCCACTGTAGATGAATGGGAGATGAGTGTTCGATTTCTACATGAGCCCTTGGCAAGATGGTGCTTAGGTCTGCATTTTCTTCTTTGTAACACATGAATACAAGCCACACAATCAATGTTTTTGTTGAAGACATTGATCAGGGAAAAAAAAGAATACAGCTATAAAGTTATCAGCTTTGCAATGTTATCATCAAAAATTTAAGATTTTTAAGAGAAAATATGCTATTATTGAAAATAAATTTTGTTAACAAGTGCAAAAACATTAAAAAATTTCATAACTTCACACAACTAGATAATTAATAAAATATATTTAGTGTAAACTGTATTAAGTAAAATAGACTGATACAATAATATATAAGATAACTATAAAATTATAGGGTACTTGCATATTAGTATCACTAGAGCTTTTCAAGCCAACTTCAAAGAAATTTCCTTATAATTAAAAAAAATTTTTTTTTATTATAAATACACTTTTCAGAATTAGGTAAAGAAATTTTCTAAAAATAGATTAAGTGCTAATTCTACTTAAGTTTTGACATGAAATTAGCTGCGGTGACGCTATTAAGTATGTATCAATTAGGTAGGCATTAGAAAATCATAAAAATTCACAATCATTATTACCTGTCGGTTTGTCAATCCTCATTAATTTCAAATACGGTTGAACACCAAGTGGACATTTATTTACAAATAATTCCATAATAGTAACAGACTTTTTAGAAAGATTACTAGAATCTTCATCTTTCATTTGATTTGGTTTAGATGAAAAATAACTTACAGAATTTTTACAAGACGTAGGAACTAAACAATATTTACATCTTTCACTATAAATACATGATGATTTAAAATTGTTTTTAAACAATCCAGGTATGTAGGAATACCTAAGAAATTTCTTCTGTGTTTGTAACACTTTTCGCCACATCGTAGTATTTTTATGACATTTATGAAATTTCCTAATAACCAATTGTGAAATATTTATATTTCGGATTAACTGGATAACACACGTGTAAAAACTATTACCAATTTGATCATCAAATTGGTGAATAATTATATAAAAATATATTCAATCAAATCTGATATTGATTTTAAATTAAATTTTCACTCATTTTTTCGATACATTTAATTTTTAAAATATTTTTAAATTTACAAATTTATGGTTGCACAAGACTACTTTATAGAAATAATACAAAAACGAAATACGCCTGCATAATAACTGTCCCTATTAATGACATACATTTTCATAAATTTCGAAATCGTTTCGCTTAATCAAGTTTTAAAACAGGAAATTTTTAATTTGAATTAGAAATATTGTACAAGGTTAAATTAAGTCATTTTTTAAAAAATTAAATTATTTGATTCTGAAAATATTTTGGAAAAATTATAATTAGAATAATTTGAATGTTAATTTATTATTTGACCAAAGAGAAAAACGTATTTGTAAATAGATTACACACACAAGGTATTTTGAAAAATGAACCATACGGCATTGAAAAAAATTACGTAATATAAGAAATTTCAATTTACTTAAGCTTGCTTATGTCACTATTGATGCATGCAACTGTTTATTTTTTTTAAATTAAACAACCAGTTATCTGCATGAATTTTTTTTAATATGCAGCGAAATATCATTGTAATTTGAAAAAAATTCTGTTCTGTGATTTATACAAATAAATATTTCATAGTATTTATACATAATTATGAACACATGTAATAAAAATATATTTATTTCAGTTGCCTCGACGATTAGCGATGACACTTATAGCTCAAAGTATAGAAATGAAGACATTTTGTACTTAGTGGGGGGACTCAGTTGGTGAGATATCATAGCCCTGAAAGTAGCTGGTTCTTCATAATTTAGAAATAAATCTCAATTAAGAAATCTTTAGACTTAGACTTGCCAGTCTAGTGATATCATTTCCCTCAGAGGTGATTGAGACCACAACATTTTTTAAGTGCTCCAGTAGCTATTAATGAATACAATGGACATTCAGCTGGCTTTGTTACATACAGAACTCATTACTTTCTTGTTGAAAAAGGAAAACTTTTCATAACCTGACAACTGCGGCCACATTTAAAATATATAACAATAATAATACATAATTTTAAAAATTTGTGTTTATAAAAATACAATAATTATTTCCCTTATAATTTAATTTTTTTATGAAGCTTTTCGAAAATGTATACTAATTTAACTTAATAATATATGACCTTTTATATAATATGTTTGTGAAATAACTGACTTATTTTGATGTTAAATACTTATATATTCAGTTTATTATTAAAATAATAATATAAATTTAAATTGATAACATCATTTGTTAGAGAGATTCAGAAGTTTTATATCTCTTATCAATAAGCCTGCAAGGGTAGGATCTTCATCTTATACAGAAAATGAAAAGGGCAGTTAATCTTAAGCAAAAGTGAACAAACGTGTCATATTGTGATTGTAATTCTCATTATTTTTAGCTAGTATGAGTGACATGATTTTCATTGTAACAAATTTTACAAATTCTAAAAGGAAAAATTCTGGGGGTATCACTCTACTTTTCTGAAAAATGGTTTACGCAAACGATAAATATAAACTGGAAAAAAAATTGTCGATTGAAATTTTTTACAACATAAAAATATATATTAGTATATGTTATTCTTTGAATAAATGACATAGCTTTGTGTTAATATTTTCATTATTTTTTTATAAATTATTGAAAATCGAAATGCTTTAGATATATTATTGACACATATATTTTCACCGTTTATCAACTGACTAGGCTTATTAATTGTTTTCCAGAAGTTAATCAAAGATTAACAAAGTGGTAACTGATGATAATTCAGAAATGTTTAAGCAAATTTTGTAAAAGTTAGTGAACATAATTATTACACCTAACTTGAAGTTGGGTTTAGCTTATTATACAACAAGTTTGAAAAAGAGCTCCATAGTTTTAAGGTATCATAGAGTTTGTACAAAGTAGCATACGCTATTTTAGTCTGTGATTTGTGTTTCTTCAAATCTCGACATTGTGCTCCCCAACTGTTGTCAAGGCGCTAGTATTCAGTTTCCGCATTTCTGTCGAGACGCGTAGTGTGTTATTTGGCTTGTGCAAACTGAGACAGTTATTACAGTGCAACGTAAGTTTAGACGTAAATATGGTGGTGAACCAACTACAGCAGAAGCTACCTGTCTCAAGCTAAAGTCTTTCAATGAAACTGGTAGTGTGAAATTGCCAGGTAGACCGAGAACTTCTTGAGATGTTGTTGAATGGATTCATCTTTTGGGTGTTCGGAGCCTGAAGAGGTCACTGGATAGACGTAGTCTGCAATTAGGATCTCCAAAAGGTACAATGTATGATGTGGTGTGTAAAAGATTTAACTTACTCACCTACAAATTGCAACTTTTGCATGAAATAAGTCCTACTGATAAAAGCAAAAGGTGTGGATTTGCTGTTGATTTTCTGCACAAAATTGATTATGATGACATTTTTTTTTTTTTTTTTTCGTTTATGAAGACTTTTTATGTATGTGGAAACACTGATGGTTTAACTGAAGAATTTGGAGAACAAAACATACAAATTAAATTATTCAGCATCAATGTGACTCTCCCAAAGTTCGTGTTGGGTATGGTTTGATGGAAAATCATGTGGGTGGCTCTTTCATTTTTGCAGAAGGAACAATAAATTTTTTAGAAAAGAAAGGTATTTATTTAGACATGTTGATAGATCATGTCTTTCTCAAAATAGAAGATATTGAGATAGAAAAGAAGCTTATTTTTTTTTCAAAAAGATGGCATCCACTTCATTACAGTAACCATGTGCGCGGGGCTCCTGACACTCGCTTTCTGGGAAAGTGAATAGGCGTGGCTAGTTCACTCTCTTGATCTCTTGGGATTCCAGATTTAATTTCACTGGAGTTTTTCTTTTGGAGCCATATAAGAAATGTTGTGTATAGTTGAAAGATCAATATCATATCATATCATATCATATCATATCATATCATATCATCAATCAATAATTTACGAGAAAGAATCGTCTCGGCGGTTGAGAACAGTTACATTTGATATGTTTGTGAATACATGGCGAGAAGTGGAATATTGTCTCAACGTGTGCAGGACAACAAATGGATTCCACGTTGAAGTCTAGTAACACTAAAAAAAAAACTTCAGGTACTCTTTCATTGTATGTAATCATTTATGTTGTTTTTTATTAATTTCAAATATTCATTTATAATTAAGACTTGGGAGTTCTTTTTCAAATAACCTGTATTCTTTATAACCCTATTCAAGCAACTTTAAGGGAGAATTTACATAAAAATAGTTGAGTTTCAGAAACAGTTTGAGGATGACTGTGATAGTGATTATATTCAAATTTGTCAATTATTTAAATATATTACAAACTGTACATTTCTATTTACCTAACTTGATTAATTGGATTTTCGATTCTTATTAGGAATAAACATTGAGCTTCTTCTAATTCTAGTTAATAGTTATCTTTCACTTCATAAATTTATTTTTCATATGATTTGATCCGGAAGTCAAACTATTTTTATCCTCTTTTTC
This sequence comes from Latrodectus geometricus, assembly GCA_026290005.1. NCBI lineage: Eukaryota > Metazoa > Arthropoda > Arachnida > Araneae > Theridiidae > Latrodectus > Latrodectus geometricus. The sequence goes on from JAPDSC010133300.1 coordinate 37,803, forward strand.
TTTTTCTTGTGTTGTCCGTAGACGCGAAAACAACAATAACATTTTTCATATGAAAGAATCTGTTTTAAACAGGAGAAATAATTTAATTGGTTGCTCTTTCTTTCAGCTTCTTACGAGCAATTTTTTAAATTATTAGAATTTAAGGAACATTTTGGACTAAATTATGATATTTGTTGAGGAGTCTTCCGGTGAGAGGTCAAAATAAATTTTGTCTCTCATATCCGAAATACTAATTAATCAAATGAATGAAAAATAGCAAATGTTATGAATGCTTTTGAATTCATCACTCCGTGCTTTTAAATGTAATGAATGCTCAGATTTAAGAGATCTTATGATTTTTTATAAGATATCATAAGCTACTTATTAGCCATCGTTTAACCTAGGGATAGCTATTTGGGGAAAGGAGAGGATGCTATTCGTCAAAGCCTTGATATTGATTGAACCTCAACAGGAATAAAATAATGTACTCTAGCACATGAAAACTTGACAATATACCAATCGTTGTTAGTATGACGAAAAATATATTTTATCGTAAGCATTATTATTGTAAATCTCAGATTTCCATATCTCCAAAGTTGCATGTGATGAGTGTTTGGATTTGATCATTTTAGTTAGGGAACTCCGGAGGAGATACCTTCCTCATCTCGATTTATAAAAAGTTTCTATGCTACATAGCCCACATTAAGAAAGGAAAATAAATATATTCTCCTCTAGGTGTCAACTAGTTGTTAAGTTTGTAATAATTTCCAAAGTTTTAAGATATAATTGGGCCTAAATCTGTGTTTGATGGAAACCTTTAAGTGCTAATTATCGAATACGTTTCTTGAGTAACGGAGGTATTAGAAAATAGCTGATTCATACTTCGTCAATTACTTTTTAATACGCTAAAACAAGGTGGAACTTGGGGAAAAAGACGTTTTCAATTTATCAGGCTTGGCATCGTTCAGGTTTGGAAGTCATTGATCGATGAGCAGATGAATTATAGATGTAGAGGATGAGAATATAAATGGATTTGTAATAGTCAGCCATTTTCTCTTTTCTGCATCTAAAGTGATATTTTTTATGTGTGTATATTTATATGTTTATAATAAATTTTCAAACAAAAAGTAAAACGAAGATAATTTAAACGAGAACCCCCAAACTAGAGTACGTCAGAGTTAATAATGGAAAACTATTCAATGCTGTTATAAAATTTTTGTATTATTTTTTGTTATTATACTTAATTTTTGTATTATTATACGGAAATTATTAAAACTACAATTTATTCTTAGGAATTTTGTACATTAATAGAAGATAACTGGACAACATTTTTCTCTGTTGTTTACTTTGGTACTAAGAGTGAATTGATATTTATAATATAAAATAAAATTTTCTCAAGTTTCATAATTTTGTGCAAAAAAAATATAATTTACAGTCAGAGTCTGTTCGGAGAATCCGATTCATTATTTAATAACAAATGCTTAGCTATGATCTTAAAAACAAAAAGAAAAGGTATAAATTTTCTAATAAACTTAAAATTTTACAAAAAAAATTTTATAAGGAAAATTACAATAATTATTTCTCAAAAAATTTACTAAAAATTGAAAGATAATTTTAACAATTATTAGCAATTAAAAAATAATTATAACAAATATCAATCGATATCAAATTAGAATCCTTATTTATTGAAGATATTCATCTTAGAATTATCATATCTGTAACAAATAGTCGCCATTCTGTATGTAAATTGGAATAATTACATACATCAATAATGAGATATCACATCGAATAGATCTTATAACCAAATAAATTCGTACAGGAATACAGAAATAACTCAAAGTTATAGAGATTTCTGATAATTGTCTTATTATATTTCATGTAGAAGTCGATTAATCTCAAATATTTGTTCATTAAAATTATCACATTTATTTTATTTACTCGATTTACTTACAGCCACTGTCGAGCAATAGAAAATTTATAACTTTCGTTGTTCGACAGTTTGTGATAGCAAATTTCTTACTTTCAGTAAATTAATAAATTCAAAATTTGTAATTTTCAGTTATTTAACTGATGAAGACATTTTTAATAACATCATTTGAATTTTTCAAAAAATTTAAATTTTCAGAGTTTTTTTTTAATTTAATAACAATTAACAATAAAAATTATGTAATATTTAAATTATTTCTTTTTAAGTTTAGGCATAATATACTTATCTGCAGTGTATTGTGAAAATATTAAATAATTTAAGTAAACGGTAAAAAAAATACAAAAAGACTATAAGTTTGAGAAATTAACGAATTTATTAGCTCAATTAGTATGTTTCATTTTCTGTCATAATATTTAAGTTAACACTCTAAAATCACCACAAAAGCAACAAGAAATGATTTTTTTAAATGCAATGAACTACATATTAATGATTAACTGGGTACTTTTAAAAATATATAATTATAAATTTTTAGTAGGGATTAGCTAAAATGTTTAACACTAAACATATGGTACTGTTTCAAATAATCTATGAAACAGAAACACAAAGGTGTATTTAGTTATCTCTAATATTATATGCTATCTGAGTATTAAGTTCTGATGATAAAAGGTTTGAATTTTTAAAAAAGCACTCGGCAAGTGTTGGATTTGTCTAACTTGTTTAAAATCTTGAAGCATATTTTTTAATATTTAATTAAGTGAAATATTTCATTCCCACGCTTTTTTTCCCCCACACCAAGAATTTAATTCATTTAAAAATAATGGTCGATGTGAAAAATGTCTGTCCGACACGAAGGCTAGTCAAACGAACATCAGCACTTCGTAACGGTAAAATTGATGATGGAATGACGTATGGAAAAATAATATGCAATTTGTTCGTGATCTGTATGTTCCAAAATTTCTGAGAGAGAGAATAAATATACTTTTTCAAACGCCTTCTCTCAGCTACAAGAAGAAAGATGGCTGAATTCAGGTCAATGCAGCTTGCCTTTTCATAATACTTAAAACTTACTTGACTTGGCATCCAACAATTAAAATCGGTGAAGTGCTGTAGCTATTGAGAAAGTAAAACAGAAATTATATTTTCTCTGGACAACAATGTATAAATTTAAAAAAAATACGCACTTTTATGGCAAAATAAAATATTTTTGATTTGTGTTTATACCATACTATGTGTGAAAAAAAATTCAGAACTAAGAAAAAGGGAGTCATTTATTGCTTTAGCTGTCTAGGTAATAAATGAGCACTTTCTTTAATTAAAAGAACGGCATAGAGTCATCATGTAAATTTTCTTTTAAGTATTATGCAACAAGGAAATTATTCGTCTATTTCATTCAACTTCATGTATGCTTAAAAAGTATCTATTTTAGATATTCTGAATAGTATTAAAAATATTTTTTTTATTTTCAACGATATATTTCTGTTTTAACTCTAAAGACGAAAATAAGTAAAGTTAAATAATATTTGTAATTTATTATTTTTCAGTACTAGTAAATAATATATTAAGTAATGAAACTGTGAAATTCAAACAATTAATCGGAACCAGAACTTTAAGTTTCGTTATCATCCAGGGGTGGTGACACGGAGACAGGATGGAGTATTGGTGTCGGAGAGAGGACATTTTAGGTTCGTTTTTGATTACCAGGGAATTACGGTCACTCCCGGTCGATGTAAAATATATATTGTTTAAAAATGTGGGAAAATATCTAAATTAATGTTTGTGTGTTAATGTGTCGTCTAAAAAGAATGTATTTTGTGTTACTTAACTGTCCTGAAGACGACAGAATCGTGAGGACATCACAGAAACTATTAACTTAAACATAGTTTGAAATTAATGAGTTTCAGATTAATAAATAAAATAATTAAACGTTATTATTGTATTTGTGATTAAGTTGTTTCCTCTGAGATAAAAATCTTATTAATAATCTTCAAAATCAAGTTAATAGTTAGATAAAAATAAATATCAGTAAATGACAGACACAAATAAAAGCGATGCATTTGTAAATCAGCAAATATTTTATTACAACAATAAATGAAAGTAGCATGTTTTATTACACAGAAAGGATTATACAAAAAATAGTAGATATAACAATAAAAACAAAATAAAGAATATATACAGCAGTGTATCAGGTACGTGTAACCATATAACTTCAATATATACATGAAATTTAAGTCATGTATATATTGTATTTACAAAGAGGTTTTATACAAGTACAACAGAATGTTATGAGCAACAAAATAACTAATAACTGATATAATTACAAATTACACATTTTTAATAACAAACAAAATTGAATAAAACATATGAGATCAAATATAAAAATGACAGTAAAAGCTTAATAATTATTCTTAGTTTAAATATTTTTCCTGAGTACATTTGATCCTAAATTATTTGATCATAAAATTTCGATCACATATGTAGTTTTGAGCTCACAGAACTACTTCGATTATGTGCAATTGTTTTCCATTTTTTTCATGGATGATATCAATTGTAAAAAAGCTCATTTCTTATGTGCCATGACAAATTAATATATCAGGAATAAGATGTAAATATTTATTAGACCATAATAAAGCTTTGTGCGTCTTACTTTTTGATCAGAGGGCTCAAAGTTAATAATAACAAAAATGGACAATTTTATTAAATTATTTTAGACTTTTTCACGTAAGGTAATATACTAAGTTACAAATTTTTAAACTAAGAATATTATAGACAGAATTAAAAATTCTGCTAATTTAACATTGTTAAAAAACACTATATGTAATACTACAAAACTAGATTGAAAAGTGTCTTAAAAGAACAAATGGTTTGATATAAAGTTTGGCACACTAAAAAGACTTTTCAAGACAATAAATAGATGACTAAGTAAATGAAAATTAGTTTTAGACTAATACTAAAGGAACACAAAATTACAAAAATTAAGTATAAATACAAAGTTAATATCATCAAAGGAAGCTTAGAAAAATTCTTCCGTCGGGTGTTTTATATACGAAGCAGCCATTTGTACTTCAGAGATCAGTAATAAATGTTTCATAAATTTATGTTAGAAAAAAAATCTTTAAGTCCAAATTTTATTTTTCTAACAGATTGATTATTTTAAAAAAATGACTGATTTCTCTAATCCTTTTTTTTCCTTTTTTAATTTTAGTTAATGCAAAATAAAAATTACAAAATTTTTGTTTTGTAATTTTTATTAATATATAATTTATGTTAATAGTAATTTTTATAATATATTTAAAAAATTACATGATTTATGCAGTAACAAAACTAAAACAATCATACTGAACATTAAAAATTAAAATAGAGAAAATGAATATCCAAAACAATGAAGATTAAATAAATATTTATGTATCACTTTATGAATTTCGCTGAAATAAAAAAAATCAGGTTTTTATTATGTATTACATAATATAAACCTGATTTTTTGATTTACTTAAAATTCAAAATATTCTTACTTAACACAATTTTTGGTACAATTTCATTTCGCCGGCGCAAATCTCGTCGTATTGACATTTTTGGCGACAACTCACGGAAAGCAGCTAAAGAAATAGTAACTGTTAATTGAAAAAATTTATTTTGAAGGCATAAATATTTTCCCATTTTATTTAAAATGTTTGTTAAGAATAAAAAGATAAAAATAATGATGGTAAAAGCTGCAGTTGGCGATAGTTTTTTTCGGTTGTTAGCATATTATTCATTGACATTATCACCTGCACCAGTGAAATGGAAAAGTACGCAATTTTTTTTATCATATCATAAAATTATTTTGGTAATATTGATCGAAAAAAATGACATTTTAATAAATTGTAATATGAACAACAGTTTATAGTATTCAATTAACTTATTATTCATGCATCTTAAAATATTCATAATTTAATAAGCAAAACAATTGTTCTAGATCTATTTGGTAATGGCTTAATTTTTTTAATAGTGTGTGATAACTAATTTTCCAGTTCTTTTTATCTTCGATTATTTGATTATATGCCATTCAGGAATTTTGTATAGATTTATATAAAAATTCTTATTTTCATAGTGCACATATTGAATTTATTATTTAATAAAAATACATTTTTTGTAAACTTAACGCTATATTCTTGTGTTTATTTTTGACAGGTTCATTACTTCAAATACGAATTTTTATATACTTAAAATTTTTTTAAAAATTTTGGGGAAAATATCTTATAATTAAATTATATATATATATATATATATATTATTTATCTATGCTTATTAATAACTATTTATTTTTAACTTTTAATCCAGCAATAAAAATTTGGTACTCGTAGCGAAAATCAATTTAAGTTTTTTTTTTTTTTTATGCCGATATTTTTACAATATGTACACATGATAATGAAATTTTATTTTTTAAGTGATTCAAGACATCACATTTCAGTGAATTTTTTAAAAGATATCCGAATACAAACCTACTATCAAGTCAGATGTTTCGAGGTAAAAGTTGCTTAAAAATATCACATTTAAATAGATTCATACATATAATCAGAAATATTAGCTGGTGAAAAAATAAAATGTAAGTACAAACACAAAGTAAATTAAATATTAACATCAAATCTAATACAAGAGACGTAAAAGCAAACAAATCTACAAATATAAACACATAATGGAAATTAAACATTAATACAGAAACATGAAGAATATATAAAAACTTTTTACAGTTCGTTTTTCATCCAGTATAAAATTGATATTCATAGAAAATAACAGTATGAATATAGTTTTTACTAATGCTTACATCATGGTAAAATAAATTTGTATTTAAAATACAATATATTTTAATGTGAAACTGTTTTTATTATACTCATAAAGTAATTTATACAATATAAAGGAACACTTGAATGTAGAATCTCTGAAATAGAAATTAATAGCTTTGTATTAAAAATCAAATTAATTTTTATCTTCAGAGGAATAAAAATTTATTTAATTTTTATCCCTAGAGGGATAAAAATTAATTTGTGGGAAGAAAGTTTAAGAATAAGTTTTTCATTCAATACTCAAAAATGAAGCAATAAATAAATGCACTGAACCAACATAACGTAAATAAATATGATGAGGTGAAAAAGTTGTTTACTGAAAATTACATAAAGATAAAAAAATTAATAATTTAAAAATTTTTTATGCATAATTCAGTCATATTTTGTAGAAAAACAAGTCAAGAGACAAATAGGAAAACTTTACTAGTGAGAAGAATGACAGGGGAATATAACTTTAGAGAATTCTCTCACTATTTTAAGTCATTACTTTTTTCTTTTATTACCACGTTATTAATTAATCTTTGGGAATTTTGCTATTTTAGATAATATTACCTAAAAATAAAATTTCCTTTCAAAAACTAATAAATTTTTTTCTCATCAATGTATTTAAGCTAGACATTAATATTTCAAATACATACAATTCAAAATAAGAATTTTACTGAAGATTTCGTAACTAAAATATTTTTATATTTCATTTTTTAAGATAGGATTAATTATTTTTTTTTTATCAAAAATCAATAATTCAATTTAATAGTTTTTATCAACTAAATTTTAGAATTTACGAATTGTAAATTATATGGAATTAAAATAATTTTTCAACAAATTGTTTTAACTGGTTTTATTATTTATTTTACAATTCACCGAGCTCCCTCTCTCCAAGAACTTGAATTTTTATGTTTATATATAAATAGAGATATATATATATGAGAAAGTACAAATATCTTTAATGTAAATTTCAGAGGTTAAATTCAATTATTTTTTTTTTCAAAAAGAATTAAGTTATAGTGAGAAATTAATCTGAAAATTACAATAAAATAACTATTATAACACCATAAAAATTCAAACCTAAAAGATACAACAATTTTAATGTTAAAAACTGCTTAAAATTAGCAAATTGGATTAATAATAAGATTACTAATGAACGTTATAAAAATATAAACATTTCTTTTGAACATCTTTTATGTTCTTTTATTTTAAATAGTTGAAGTAATTTTTACATTGTTTAGTAAAATATATGAATATGGTATTATCAAGATCATATCAAATATAAGATTATATTTATTTACTTTTATTTATTTTTTTTTTTTTTGTGATTTGTCACAGTTATACTTGCTATCAGAAACCCATCATTTGTGAACACCATTCTTTAATATTTTGTTAAAAATTTTTTAAGAAACTTTCATTAAATGATTTTCTACAAGAGTACTTATATCAAAACTATTTACAAAAGCAAATAAAAAACATTCGTTGCAATCTACAATAATAAGGCTTTACAAGCCATCTCATAACCTGCAATATAATCCAACTGTTCAATTATTTCCTGACACTGAGTATTTGTTTCAGGTTGTGATGCCTTATGTATTAAATTACGAAGTAATGATGTATGGTAAGAAAGCTCGTTATAAAGAAAATCGTAAGCTTCTAATTGATCTCCAGACAAATCAGATCTTTTTTTCGTTACGCAAGAAAGATCAACACCATGAAATTCGAACCCACTAACATGTTTCCAATACTCCTGGAAGAGACCATTTTCTTTAAACAAATTATCATCATCACAGGAAACATCACATTTTTGGCAATGGGCCATTTCCTTGTTATATTTACAATTTGATTTAAACACATTAAATGGCAATGCACTTGGGCACTTCGATGATTCTCTATCAGTTTTAAGAACTTCAAGATGATGCTTTTCTGAATTTTTCAATGCGGGTTTAACGCTGTTTTTTAAAGAATTCGTTGAATTCATAAGAATTCCATCTATAGAGAAGTCAGAAAACATTTTTTTACTGCCATTGTTGTCTTCAGAGGTGATTGGATCACAACAATAAGATGAGGAAACTATTGGATTTGATGCACTTGAAGATTCTACCGGAATAAATCCATTGGATGCGTTCATTAATGATGGTTCATGTTTCTCAGGTTCAGTGTTGTTATTGACTGGTAATGCCGGCAGATTTGCAAGTGTATTCGAATTAACAGAATTTTCCTTGTCACTATCTATATTCTTATAGTTGTAAGATTTCTCTGTAAGAGATTCAAATGAGCCTTGATTACCATTTAGTTCATTTTCATTAGATATACCATAATTTTCTGTAGTCGGTGAAGAAATGAGATTTTTAAACTGTTTTATTGGGAAATTTGAAACTTTTTCTTCTGGATTACTATTTTGACTACTAATGCCTTTATCAATCATGCCAACAGATAATTCAATGTACGAATGTAACATGTTGACTGAATTAATAAGATGGGTTCTCAAAGAAACACTAGGATCAATTCTTGTCGTGTTACACATTTTTTTATTGTTCTTAATGGGTGCTGACTGCAAATGATTAGGAGGCTTTTTTATAACTGCAGTTTTTCTTTGCTTCTTTTTCTTTTGTGCATTTCCAACAGGTTTCGTTCTTGGAGGTGTAAAAGTATACGAATTTTCTTCTTTATTGGTAAGCAAATTTGCATGTTTTGAGACAAATGAAGGTTGAAT
>JAPDSC010133306.1:0-18385 GCA_026290005.1 Latrodectus geometricus
TTGTTATGATTAAAATTATGATAACTTTTCACATATCTAAAAGTGGTTACATTTCTACATAAAGTGTGTGTACATTTTATCCATGATTATGTTATAATTTCCGAATATTAGATTACCCATATTAGACTTAGCAGGAAAAAATTTTTACAGTTCACACATGAAAAATTAAAAGAGTTCACTTCATGCATCGATACATTTTTACGTTAATTAAATTGTTTCACTAATTAGAGAAACAAAAATAAACTCCTAATCACCTCAAAAGGAAAATAATATAACCTATAAACAATTATCTAAATTTAATTAAATATTTTATTTAAAATATTGTAATTATTTTATAAAAATGGATCTTTTTATTCTATCATTTTCATAAACACTACTTATCTTGAATATATATGATATATAAAAAAAAAACTAATGTTTAATTAATTAATCTTGACAAACTAATACAAATTAGTGCATAAATAAATATTTAAATAAAAGTAAAATTCATTAAACCAAATGCACTATTGTTTAAGCAAAAGCATGAAAATAATTAAACAAATAAAAGATTATTTGATTATTGAAGGATTTGTAAAAAATGTAAATTGATTTATTATTTACTTGTATTAATTAAGAAACACTGGCAGAGTAGTATGGCTGACTAAAGATCAATTAATAACTATTACTACTGAAAGATGGTGTCATGGAGGCTAAATCTAACAGAATACATACGTAGTAATAATATTTAGTTTTTTCAACGATTGATGGTACATGAATTTTTTTTAAATTTTTGTTTACAATGGAAAGATCCTTTCAAATCACTAGATGGCGCTGTCTCTATTTCTTTTATTGTTTGTTTTCAGGTTTTAAGTTTCCTCAGCTGAATTGAATCCGAATAGTTAATGCTCTTACTTTAGGTTCAATAGTTCGTCGTGGTAGAGATTCCCGGCTTGAATGTTTGTCATGGTTTGGAATTCATTTTAAACCGTAGAGACTGGTCTAAATAAATCTCGTGTACAAAAAATAACTGTTAGGTGAAAGAAACAAACTTTGATTTTCTGGTTTTGCAAAAATGCAATCAAGGAAGTACGACTTTGACTCATAAATGCCAGCATCCCCCTCCCCACATCTGGGTCTTCCAGTTTAGAGATAGGAAGCCATGACCTATGGCCTACCTCCTACAGACCCTAGAGATATTAATATGGAATGGTAACATGAAAAACATTGCTACCACGACATATTTTATTTGCCCCAGTCATCATTAGTGAACACGACGGATCTTCGGCTAAGCCGGGATTCGAACTCACTACCTTATGGTAACGAGAACGACACCCTAACCTACCAGACTACCTCAGCCTAAACTTATTTCTTTTCTACACTAATATACTCTAAAATTCAAAAGACTAAATTAGAATTGGAAGAAAAACAATTTTCCAGATAACATACGTATATAAAGAAGTCTTAACTATTGATAAGATAAGAATTGTCTATGATTACATAAACATTCTCTACATATTACATTAAGAAAATAAGATACTACGTTTGAAAAATGAGTTTTTTTTTTTTTTTTTTTAATTTCAAAGGTTACCAGTAGAAATGCTAGCATTTTATCAATCAATAGCGACTTATTATCAATACTAGTAATTGTGTATTAATAAAACGTGAGAAATAAAATCTACATCGTATCATAATTCTGCTGTTATATGTTCAAATAATGGCATTTTAGTTTAGTAACCTGAACAAATTTCTGAATTATCATTGCAAGTTTACCAACTGAATAAAAACCGTCTCTCTGCACATCAAGTGCTTGTTCTTCGTTCTTGAAGCAATTCTCTCTAAACTTAATAATAGAGAATATATATTTTATACTCATTCAAGTTTTGAAAACGAAATTTAAAAGATGCAATAGATTTTGCAACTGAATTTACAAAACCAATCGTTAGTTGACACCTGGTTCTCGAAGATGAAAATTAATCAAGAAATATAGCTCTGAAGATAATAGATAACCACCATCCATATTTAATAAATGCATGCGTTTAAATTTCAGTGATTCCATCATTATCGATAAATAAAAGTCTTATAGTGAAACATGGACTTTTAGGCACAAATAGAATCAAAATTGTAATGTTTCAAAAGAATTGCTAAAATCAAATTTTTGGCCAAGAAAAGTAATTGTTGGGCATTTTATTCATACTGATATCAGTAAATCAATAATATGTTTAGACTTTTTGTCTCACTTTTATTTTTGTTTAACCGTAAAAGTCGCAAATTAATTTATGGCACTATTTATCAATCAGTTACAGGTATATCTTGATATCATGTTGGTATCAGCGTTAAATTCAATGCAAACACAATATGAAACTGTTCTTAAATAATTTCTTGATTTACTGTAAGCAATTTTATCGGCAATAAAGTTAAAAGTCACAAAAGTAGACATTTTATTGAAAGAAAATTTTTTACTCTTAGAGCAAGAAGATAAATGAGTAAATAACAAATCTATAGCTGCAAAAAAAGTTTCCTTTAATGTTGTTATAGTATTTGTAGACCTTCAAAAATATTTTGGATCTGTTCTCTGTATCTTAGTTTAAAGAAATAAGATGATTGTAAACTAGGCGGAGGTTATACAACTCTCTTAAGTATTTACTTTTATAAAATACTAGTCTTTACCATTTGTCACTGATTGTAGTTTCAAAGGGAAATAGAGGAAAATGTCAAAGGAGCTCGTTCGATGTTGTTTGCTTTATGACTTCAAAGTGGGCTTGCTGCAACAAATCACCGAAAATGTCTAGCGTTTGAGGAGAGTGCTGTTAAAGAACATATGGCAAGTCATTGAATTCAGGTTAGGAGATTTGTCTTTCTGCATTCCCGCAAGATTACGTTTTGTGTCTGGTGGAGTAGTCGTCAAGAGGATCACTATGAGATGCTACACTAACGAGTCATACGGTCACTGCGGACATGCACTCGTAGCAATTTGAAGAACAACTTTAATATACCCCCCCCAAAATTAAGTGCCAAATCTGGCACTCCCTACGGACTTTTTAGGGTTGCTGTTTCTTATTTTGGTGTTACCAATTTAGATTTTTTCAGCTTTTAGGTTTTTGCTGTTGCCAAATTTGGTATTTTCTTGTACTTTTTACCATTTTCTGAGTTTTTTTTAAAAGTTTTTTATGTATTAATTATTTGTATTTAGTGAGAATCCGTCTTGGTGAGTAAAAAAGGCGCCAAAACAGGTATTATGGTTGGTGAGGGAAGAAAAAGTCGCCAAATTTCCGATTTGGGGGGGTATATCAAAGTAGTTCCCAATTTGAACAAATGCCACAGGCACTGCAACAGGAGCTAGGAGTGATTATGGGTATATTTTTCTTGGCCACATGTCACGCGGATGTCCAGCAGTAACATACAGCGACTTGATTGGGAGACTTTGCACCCTCCTCCTTACTCACCTTACATTACACTATCAGATTACCACCTCTTCCATCCCCTGCTTAATATCTCAGTAGAACATATTTTACAAATAAAGCAAACTCGCACCTAGCACTGACAATTTTTTTGCCTCTAAAACCCCCGAGTTTTACCGCAAGAGGAGACACTTGGCAGAAGGTGTTGGATGACGAGTTACTTCTATTACTATTATAAATTGACACTTTTTAGAGGTCATGTTGTTTTAAGAACGGCAAGAACTTTCTTATTTAATACCGTGAGTAGTTATACATAATTTTTAAAAAGTTAAATGACTATTGCTTAGGCAGGCCGCAAACTCGGTAGACCATCCGATGGAAGACACCGTCCGATGGAGACCGTAGGTATACAAACCCCGTCTTATGGAGGTCTTAGTGTGACGTGGCTATGACGTTGTAATCTGACGTCATGGATATTTTAAACCAATGAGAGTTTGTTTACATTCTCATTGTTTACATTCCGGTTCCATTTCCGATTGCAATAATAAAAAAAATATTAAAACCTCTATAAAGATTTATAATTAACTCCTCCTCTTCAAATATAAACTTGTAATAACTTGTACTCTCAATATCAACGTGGTATATTTTTCTTGCGGAAATAGAAATTAGCTTTGTCTCGCGGAAAGTTGCCAGATATTTCAAACCAGCTCGATATCCAGATTTGTCTCGCGCTCCGCCCATTTTTTGACGTAGGTAAGATTTTTGTGACGTCATTTCGCCTCATGTGAATCTCGCGAGATCTTCGGCTTGTCTCTCGATACATGTCTCATGCGATCATCTACGAATTTGCGGCCTGCCTTATGTAACAATAATACAAAAATGTTTTAAGCACTCCTAAAATAAAATACTTTGAAAAACATTGATACAAACTTTGAAAAAAAAAAAAAAAAACAACTTAGAAATCTTCGGAAGAACTTTATATTCCTATTAAAAATATATTTGAACACACATCTCAGTAGCTGACTTCTACAAGTTCATCGGGATGATTAAGATTTATCAACTGTTTGTTTTTAAATTTTGTACTAAACATGAAAAGTTTCTTACTTTTTATTTAGTGGCAAAATATGTTTTGATACAGGCTGAAAAGTTCATTAAAGTAATTATGTTTTTCATGTTATTGTAGTTTTCCATTCCTTAATTTAAACTAAAGCCATACTTAATACACACCTTCCATACTTAAATACTGCCATAGGATATAATATAAGTCGAATTGAAAGTGGAGAGATGCATAAATAAAACATATTTTTTTACTAATATTAGAAAAAATACAGTTAGTATGTTCTTGAAATATTGGCCATTTATGATAATTTTTAGGTGTTTATTGAAAAAAATTTCCTCACTTGAGTCATAAATCTCTTTTTGTTTTTCCATATTATTTAGATAATGTTTATAAATAATTCTAATCTATCTATGAAATCTTCCAATAATTTTTTTCCCTACGATATTTTTTTTGCTATGAAATCTGTTTTGTGGTAAATTTGTCAAAAATAGAAAAATGTGGGGTTTGATTATTTTTCAGAAGTGAGCCCAAATTATCGGCACTTAACAAGAAAAATTCTTTCATTGAATATTTCTTCTTTTATCTATGCTTTGTCTGATATAAGAGTTTCATATATATTTCGAAATTCATCGGGGAAATATTTATTTGCATAAATTAAAAATAACTTTCACTGTTACAGGAAATCAGGATTAGGATTTTATTGATATACATTGAACAGCTGCAATTACTCTTTCAATCGTTATCAAAGCCACAAAAATAAGTTTTACACCTGTAACTATCTACCAATGCTTATAAATATTCCGCTTCTGATTTAATTGTTGCTTGTGGACACGGACCAAGAAGACCATGCTTTTGTCCGTCGTTTGTATCCTGTTTTCAATAACATTAGCAGGTAAGAGTTAATAATATAATCATCAATATAATTTATCAAAATTGTAATCAAATATACTAAAATCTAACCATTATTACATCAGTTTTGAATTTATTACAAATAATAACCAGATTAATCAATACAATTCATTTAAATACAATGTATTTACAACAAAATAACAATTTTAATTTGTTAACTTTAATAACTTAAACCCAAAGCCTTATGTATTAAAGAAAAATAGTTTAATTTTTTATAATTTATTAAATATTTTCATGATGTACACTTTCATTATTGTAATAAGTATAGTCAGAGTAATTTTAATTATTTTTTTAAAAAATGTAATCCTTAGAAATGATAATTTTTAAGGGTTTCTTAAATAAGAGATTTTATTTTTATTTCGTATTTATTTATTTAGGATTTTTCTTAAACTAAACAAATGTTTTTACTGATTAAATTTAAATTAATAATTTTAAAATTAAATCGGTACGTTACTTTTCATTATAACTCAATCCATTGTATTGCTGAATTTTTATTAGCATTTAAATTAATTTATTGAATGAAAGAATAATTTTCAGGGACAATATATATAACCGCATAGTTAACAAGTTTAGAAAAATTCATACTTGATTAATAGCTGTGTGTGATGCGTTCACGAAATTTAAATTACAACTTCTCAGTACCTAATAACACAAAAAAAATTATAACTAATATCTAAGTTTAATAATTTTTACAAATCTATGAAAAATATGTTTCTTTTAATAACAATATAAAATATTAGTATAATTTTCTTTTTAAAATTAATACTCCTAAAAATAAATTATCTATTTTCATTGAATAAAAATTAGCATTAAATTAATTTAATTTATATTAATTAAAAAACGTGAAAAATGTTTAAAAATGTAATAATTTGTATTAACTATTATAGATAAAAAACTCTTTTTAATTTTCTTTCTTTTTAATTTTTCTTAATTATACAAAATGCAAACATTTGTTTAATGTTAAACAAATGTACAAAAAACTAAAGTATATAATGTGTCCTATCATTTAACATATATTTCCAGAAAATATTTATTTATATTTCTCCTATTATTCTTTGTATGTTTTCCTTTTATTTGATGTATCGGAATAATTACATTTTGTATCAGCCAAAGTTTAGGTGACCATTAAAAGTACTTATGAATATAAATCAATTTAGATCATTCAGAAAAATTCACAGCACAGTTTATAGTCGAATACAATATAAAAATTATTCACTAACACACATTCGTATTTACACAAGTAACATTCATTATTTATTTAAAATAAACTACCTTCTATGATTAGTTTATTTCGGTTACCAAGCTTTGCTGCTAATATTTACAAACTTGAATATATAGCTGAAAATTGAGCTGCTAATAATTACAAAGGTTGAATTATATATTTTCCTTTGTGAAAAAAAAAAATCTGTATATTGTTATATGAGAAAAAGCGTTAGTTGCAATGATACCTTAAAATTTTAAATTAAAATTAAAGTTTTGCATTCATATAATTGGATCACTAATTTATTAACCTCCATCAAAGCAAATTTTCTAAATTTTTCACTTTTTAAATCTCACTCACTATTTTAGACAATATCTTAAAAGTTTAAATTCAATAGAGATGTATTAATATTGAGCAATATTATGTTTTAACAAAGTTTTGCGAACTTTTTGCTGATGTCCTCTTGAAATTGTTTCTTTTCTTTTATGATATTCTTGATTTCCTTGCTCAGGTTGATAATCGACGGGATTTTTGGAGCCTAAATAATGACTTCTGGTGTATTAAAAATAGGTAAGTTATGGCGGACACTTTTTTAAGCTCTATGCTAATATGCTTGTAGCTAACATTGAAGAGGATAACTGGAAACGATTTTTTTAAAATTAAACTTAGATGCCATGGGTTCTTGTTTATAGGGTGGGGAACCAATCATACAAGGAAAGGACAAAGACAGGGGATAGAGAAATTACATACATGCCCGAACTGGGATTTGAACCCAGACCACCCTATCCGCACTCAGACACGATGACCACTAGATAATGTTGACGGCTTTAAAATATTATTAATGGTACATTAAAAAGTTACTCTCGAAGAGTTCAAAAACGCTGCCACATTTTCATTTTTGGGGTGACACTTAAAAAGTTTTCTGTTTATTTCAAATTTTAAGAATTTCACTTCCAAAATTTAAGTTGTTGAGGAAGAGTTTTGAGAAATTCTCTCTATTTTTTATGCCGAAAATATAAAAAATACAACTTCAAAATCGTCTTAAAACTCAAATATAACAATGGTAAAATTATTTTACAAAGCTAGTATATTAAATACTTTTATAATTATAATTTTTAAAACACCCGTTTACCCGGATTTTCATTTTTATCAGCATTATAAAGGGCGGGAGTGATATTCCTCATATAGTGGGGCTTCCAGTGGGTGTAAAATCGCGCCACATAATGTGGGTGGCCCTTAATAACTTAGAATCAGAGACCAAGCAGAAGATCTCAGACCCACCTCAGAGATATCATTTCGCATGGAAGACATTGCAACCACGGGATATTTAACTTGACTCAGCCACCATTATTGATCACGACGAATCTTCCTTTGGTTCGGGATTCGAACTCACTGCCTTCCGATAACAAGAACGAACACCCTAACCAACCATGACACTGCCACCACTTTAATTTATTAATATCAAGTATAACTATAACATAATTTTAAGTGAACATAAAAATTGGGTAAAAATTTACGGTTACACTTTACAACATTTTTCAAAAATTGCCAAAAATCTCGCCATTTTGCACAAGCAATGTCTAAAAATAAACAGAATATTGAAAGCTATTGCCTCATTGGTCGGAATTCCTCATCTGCGGTTGGTCAGAATTGGTTGGGTTGCCAGAAAATGTTATTTATCACCATATGTGGAAAAATTGCGCCAAGGGTGAACGAACAGTAAATCTCAGCCAAAATTTGTTAATAATAATTATTAATTAAAAGCTTTAATTTTTCATGTTGAGTTTAATAAAAAATTATAATTTTCACATTGTCACTCATTGCATTTAAGTTCCTCCCACGCAAAGAACATGAACTCTGATTTACTACCACACATAAGCCGCAGAAGGAAGTTACGAGGCCAAGTGGTTTCATCATTACAGAGCCTGCAAAGTCAAGTTTACCCCTATTGACTTAACATCTGCTGTAGTCATGACCTACTTCACAAACAGTAATACTCGCCAAATAACTAGATTTAAGAACAGGAAAGAAAATCGAAAATAAATGTATCAAAACAACCTATCATTTACACGCTGACTACTAAAAATACTTTTAGTATAAAATTGTGACTTTTTAGTATAAAATTTTTGTGACTTTACCATTATTAACTTGAAACAATTTTAAATAAAGATTTCCAAAATTCTAAAATTTGATACAAAGAAGAAAAGATTATTCTTTATCAGGTTATTTAAATATATTTAGATCTAAAATCAACCGGATTTTAATATTTTTAAAAAGATTATTTTCTTTATGGTTCTGATATAAAAAATAGTTCTCGTATCCTCATCGTGAAAACTTTTTCGCAATCATTTGGCATATTTTTGCAGTAATTATAGCCAATGTTATAGCCATTGAATTTAATTCTCAAATCAAAATTACAGCACTATTTGTCAAGAAATAAATCTTATTTGACTAGTAATGAGTATTATAAAATATAACTTTTTTATACAGTCTACATTAGAAAATATATTAATACAGCAAATTCCAAAACCGATAAAATAAATCTTAAAACCGAAAGTTAGTAAAATAGGAAATTAAGTGTTAAGTAACTATTTTTTTTTTTTTTTTTTACCATATTAACCATAAAGTGGTTGTTTCTTTCGCGTTACACAGTTGAGATCATGTGTACGTCACTATATTTTAATTGTAATTGGTCTGTGAGTCAAACAAATAATCGTTTTCACCAATAATGTTGACTATACAATTTTGTCCACTCATCGAAAACAAGTCAATGTGTCAGTGGGATGAGCTCTTTAGTGAGCAGTTGGAAAGAAAATGTTGGCCAATATTTTAGTGGGATTGGTTATTTTATATATTATTGGAGATTTGTCTCTCTCGATGCCGCTATTAAAAAATAAATACTTATGAATCCTTAAGTAAAGATAAATTTATTTCATGTAGTATGTAAAGCAAGTTAAATATTAATATTTGATTGTTTATGCAAGCAATCAATAAGTCATGACATCCACTTTATGGTTAGTTTAAATCGGCAAGGACGGTTTAAAGCCCTTATTTTTTTATTTTTATCTTTTTCTTATTATAAAAAAAAAGTATTCATAATCACTACATGAAATATTTAGAGAGTAAAATTTGTTTTCAAAAACAATTGTTACTTTCATTTAATTGATGAAAAATCAAGCAAAGTAAGCCCCTATTCTTTTGCTTAAAAACTGCATTTCTTTTTTAAAACATTCTCATTGTTTTCGACAAACGAAGGTGTATTTCACTGTTGTTAATCTGAAAAATATACCAATCTTATTAGCTTTTCTGCTTATTTCGCAGATAGACTCAGAATCACGTTTTCTTTTTGTTTGATATCTGCGGGCTTGGATTCGCCAATTGCCATAAGGGTGAATTTTCTGGGATATTTTTTCTCCTTTAGATAATACATTGTTGATGTTGTTTCATATACTCCATGTTTAGCGACTACTGGGCCAGGTCCATAAAATTAACCAATCAGAACACGATTTGATTTTGCCCAGCTTGGCAATCAATCGCGATCACAACTTTGCGAGAATCAAAGGGGCAGCCTAAAGTATAGTCTAACCCATTGCTATTTCATAGCAGTTGAAAGCGAGGCTAAGGTCGTAGGAGAGAGCAGCTACATATCGTCCTAGAATGTCCCAAATAGGCTCGATTGGATTAAGGTCCTCAAGAAGTCTAGAAACATGAAAGGATTTCTAATTAAGTTGTCGCGGGAGAGTTGAAGACAGTCCAAAATGTCTTCCAGGGAAGCCTTTTTTTTAAGCGCACTTATTGCTTGTTGGAAAAATCTTGATATCATATGGGAAGAGCAGTATGTCGCAAGAGAGGCCTAGAAAACCACCAGGATAATTCGTGTATCATTCTTTTATTTGAAGGGTTTGCCATTTAATCTTGTTAAAATTCTTCCTGAATGTAGGGACTTCGTAAAATGTCTTGACAGGAACAAGCTTCTGAACCTCCCTTAGACAGTTTATCTGGAACTTCAGTCCATAAATATCGACATGCGAGGGATTCCATTGCAGAAAAAGGGAAATCTGTTTAAGCATGTCTAGTATGGAAATGCTAGTTCTGCCACCCGCTTCACTCCAATCCTTTAGATGCTGAATTTCCGCTCTTCTGTCTGATATAATCCAAACCTCCCCAAAACGTTTTCCAGCACGTATGATAAGACCAGTTTGAATGGCAATAAGTTATCTTACAAAAACGGACAAAAATCTGAATTTCTAACTTTTATCTCTTGATTTCCATCTGGCTTCATGACATAAATGCAGTTTTCTGATTGGTTATTTTCACTTTTACTTCCATCTGTGTATAGTTTAATTGATAATACACAGTTTCAAACTAATATTAAAGACGTCATCCTCAGCTGAGGATGACGTCACAAAAATTGTCATGCTAACTGAAAAGAAATATTTTTGCTTTTTCTATCATACATTTTGACCTCCATTTTCAAAATATTTATATTTTCAATATTTTTATTTGTAACAAAATTTTTCTGGGAAATGCATTGAAATTCTCCTTCAGATTATCTGGTATAATGTATCATAATCCAGTATAATATGCGCTTCAAATTTAAGTACCTATAAATCAACCTTTTTCTGGGCATACTAGCAAAAATTCTTTTGCTTTAACCCTTCTTTGCATAATGGTGGAAATTTCCATCATAACCTATAATGCCCGAAAATTATATAAAAGAACGAGTTCACTTTAAGTCGATCGTGTTTGGATACCTTTTTAATGTCCATTGCATAAAAAGAAACATAGCTGTCAAAAATAAACAAGTATCATTATCAGTGCTTAAAGTTGTCTCATTCCGCTGTTTGTTGTAGTTGCGACAAACGTATGATTTCGTTTATAATTTTGTTTTATTATATTAGAGTTTCTATTGCTAAAAAATTGAAAATGAGTGGAAGAAAGGTTTGTAACACGTGTTTCTGTTATTTTCCTCTTTTATTTCTATTTAGTACTAAGCTAGTGATCCAACTTTGGATGATGATGGAAATTTTTAGCATATTGTTTTTTGCTAAATTTATACTATCAATATATACTAAGATTTTTTTTAACCATTTTTCCTTTAATTTTGAACATGAATTATATCAACTTGATTTATTTCACCAATAAAGAAAAAATCATGCAAAGAAGGGTTAATTTCCATTTGCCACTTAGCAGATCATTGAAAGAAAAAAATTATGCATAGTACTGCCATCTACCGATGTAACTGGAAAGTATTTGTAAAATTATTCACCCAATTGTAAAACAATTCACAAAATTATTTCCATAAAGGAAGTAAATAGTGGTGGAATATATTTAAATTCATATAAATATTTTGATTAATTTGAAAAGCATTGAAACATCACATTAATAAACATTATTTTTCTTTCAAACGCTTAAGAATTTTTTAAATTAAAAAAAAAACAACTAATCAGTTGTTATATAGTGCTGCCATCTAACGTATAATATATCAACTTTTTTTCCTTTGAAAAATATTCTTTTTTTTATTATGTCGCTGTTGTGGTGAATCAGTGGGCAAAAGAAGGAAAATTCATAATTTATTTATTTATTTATTTATGTTTCCATTTTAAGTAGAGAAGGATTTTTTAAAATTTTTATTGAGAAAAATGTTATAATTTTTTTTTAGTTTTTAAAAGTTGTTTTTATTCCAAAATTAGAATGTACAACATTCTACAAACATTTTAATTTACTCTATTGTATAGAAAATTGAAATTTTAAGCCGATCATAATTAGGAGCCAAATTAAATTATTTTATTCCTCAAAATTTTAAAATTGATGATAATGATCTAATTGAAGTAAATGAAAATTTAATGGTTTAGCATACGCTCCATCATCTCAGAAGTGTTGTTAACAAATTAGGTAAATAAATAATATACGTTTGATATATATAAATTATAAAGAATTAAGTTCTAATTTTGTTTAAATAATTTTTAATTATTATTATTATTATTTATTTATTTATTTATTTTTTTTTGTAAATTGTGTATCTTATGCCTCAAAAGTTAGCTTTCGTGTATTCGAATTTACAATATAATATTTTTATAAGAGAAACCTATTAATATTAAATTGTTTCTCATATTTTTATGTGGTTAATGTATTTCAATTCACATATAGGAATATGTTAACCCTATGTTGTGACAGACGTATGTGTATTATCAAAAGTAGGATTATGTTCTTAATTTTTTTTCAATGATTTACTTATTTAAAAAAAATTAAGAATATAATTCTACTTTATGTGCATAATATAAAGTAGATTACGAAATTCTCAGAAATTAATACTTTAGAATTCTTTTGATTTCGTTCTTTGAAAACAAAAAGTATAATTACAAAAAAGTTTGATTAAATGTGAGATTTATAGTGATGTGTTTAATTAATGGTTGTTTGCAAATATATCTGACTGATTTATTTAATATTTGAAATAATAGGTATTTTTATTGAAAAGGATTTAATAATATGTTTTCAACCATTTTCAAGGTATTTAGGTATTAAGTGACAAGGTAGAAGGTTATGATGGTATTATTCAAATTTTCTTACCTTGTTATTATTATTTGATTTTGTACACGATTAACTTAGAAAGTTTATCGATTTGAAATCGAAAGCAGATTTTATTTCAGATGACTCAAAGTCTTTAATTTATAGGATTTCCGTTACAAACAGGATTCGTAATGTTTTATATTTTGAATTAAATGAAAACTTAAAAATCTAATTTCATTTGCTGATTTAATATAGTAGTATTTCCTTAAGAATCCGATTTTGCGTAGAGCATACATTTTTTAATTTATGTTTTTTTTTATTTAATAAGTTAATTCATCAGAATATCAAATATTGGTTCAATGATTTAATTTTAAAAATGAGAGTAGAAATTTGAATATCAAACTTGTTCTCATCTTCAAAATAACTATGTCTCGATTTATACACAAATTCCATTCACACAAGCTAAAGACAAAGACCGGACACAGAGAAAGTATAACCTTACCCGAACCGGGATTCGAACCCAGTACCTCCCTACTCCACCATCAGGCACGCTTGACCACTAGACAGAGTGGGCGGTTGTGCAAAGCATGAATCTTATAGGTCTTGTGTTTATTGCGACCATACAAAATACAAGAATTGTGTTCAACGAATCATAAACTCTTGCATTTAATCCAATAATACTATCATCAGGAATCTCGCATTCTGTACCACGATTGCCTCCTTATCATTTTTCTTACAATACTCCCGAACGTGTTGAATTCCATAAGTTTCACTTTTATATGGTCTCGTCGAACATTAGTATGTTTCTATTTTTGACATGTTTATAATTAGAGAGTTTTATATAATTAATATTTTCTAAAATTCCTTGACTATTTTGTATACCGTCATATTTTACATTATATATTTCCTTAAATTATCTATTACTTAAAAATTGAATGCACATTTAAGCATTTTATGGCTCGAAGTTCAAAGTATGTATTGTTAAAATTTTATTAAAATGCATCAATCCATAAAAATAGCTGAATTCAGTTAGAACTTTAAATTATGCATGCTTTCAATTTCAGGATATAATATTTTCCATTACAGCTCCCTCCTATTAAGAGTATTTATTTTTCATGTGAAAAATATAAGGGTAAATGAATTTGAGTGCTTATAAGCACTTATACTATAAATACTATAGTATTAATACTATAGTACTTAATACTATAATATTAAATACATAATAATTATGTGAAATCGATTAGACTTAATGAAATTGCTTGAAAATATATTTTCAAAAGTTTCCTTTCCACCTTAACTTCCAGATTAGCTTATTTCATAGAAAATTAAAATTTTAGTAATATCAATTTTGCCTTAATTAACTAAAACATCTGATGATTCCAAATATTTACTGTTTTTTTTATGATTTTCAATTCTATATTCTATCGACATGAGTGCAAAAGTATTTTATGTATGTTTTTAAGCATGAAATGACTAAAAAAAAATATTTTTAAATAATTTTGCTAATTTCGAAATTTATTTGCACATTAGAATATAAAGAATAAAATTATTCTTATTTTGCTGCAAATAATTTTATCATATCATTGAAAATACTCTGGTACTTTACTTAAAACACGTTCGCCATACAAGCAAATTAATTTCAAAACGTCCTTTGAAAGCATGGACCACGTAAAATTGTCATGGTCGCAATGTCTTCTAAGTGAAATGATACCTCTTAGGGGCTGAGCAGGATTGGGCATCCTCTGCTCAATCACTGCTTCTAACTTACGAGGACTCACTCAAGTTCAAGGTTATTGTAATGTATACAACTGGTGTTCCACTATACAAGATGCCTTCATTTCTACTCCTTGTGCTAAGTGGAAAAACTTAATGGCACCACAACCAATTGTCCACACATTTGTCAAAAATAAATAAACATCCTTATTAATCAATATGATGATAAAATATAAAATATAAATACTTTTAAACAAAAAATTTTCAATGATTAAATGCTTAAAAAACAGACAACTATTCTTTTCATTGACATGAAATACCCCTGATGAGTAATAAATTTGTCCGTTCATAAATAGAAAGAAATTTCAATACTGTGGAAGTATTTAAAGTCATAACATGAAATCAAAGTGAATTAATTAACCCAAAGAAGTTTAAAATAACATTGAATAGAAAAAAACGTTTAACAGTTAAATGAGCTGAACGAAACAACAGCACAAAAAGGTCGGAGGATTTGACAATTCTTTCTATGAAATCATTACACATGGCAAATCTGGAAACTAGTTGTGAGAAACAAGTATACACACACAGTCTTTCAATGATGTTCATTTAACAATATGTTCGTTCAATGATATTCATTTAACCGAAATACAACGCTCATTTCATGCAATCAATCTACTCATCTTACACACACAAGTAGAAGTTTACAATAGTTCCATGAGAGAGTGATTTAATCTCTTTAAAACTAAAGTAAGATCCAATGTTTCAGTACATATTTATTATTGTCGTATCCATGATTTCATCCTGATAAAGTATAGCTAAGGTAGAATTCTGTCTGAAGATGGGAAGATATATGCGCTAACCGAAAGAAATCCCTACCGCGACCTAGAAAGTATTATATTGAAATGCTGGTACACATACTTACGTATTAACGCCACCGCAGCAGAAGTAGAGCTGATACGGCAATAAAGAGGCATCCTGTTGTTCGCACGTAGTTATCTTATGGATTCCTTTTTGCCTTGTCGTTTGGTGGTTTTTTACCTTATTTTTTAATACTACGAAAATGCGTCTTTGTGATTTGCCAAAAGCAGATGCAATTTTATTTTTTTAAAAGCGAAATAATATATATATATATATATATATATATATATATATACATAACGAAAATGTACCAATTCACACTCATGTCTTGAAAATATATTTTAGGAAAATAGTTGAGGGAATGTGGGGCAAAATGGAGGAACAAAAGACACAGGACGACAGCGAGCCAACATTTAGAATTGATGAAGTATGTTGCTGATGAAAAGGTTAAAAATGTTCACGCTTAAAATGCTGCCTTGAGGAACACCCTCAGCTTGGATAAAAGTATTGGAAAATGTATTTCCAATGCGCACTCTGAAAAGCCGGAGGGCTAGAAAGTTCTTTATGAACATGGGAAGATTACCCTTAAAGCCAAGATGGTACATAGAACGGAGAATGGCATAGCGCCACGTACGATCATATGTTTTCTCTATATCAAAGAAGATTGCAACAAGATGGTTTCTCCTTACAAAAGCATTTCGAATGTGGTATTCCAGATCTATTATATTATCAATTGCGGATCGACCTTTTCGAAAGCCGCTTTGACGAGGAGGGATGTAATTATTCTTCTCTAAGATGTAAGTGAGTCTAGCATTGACAATTCATTCAAAAGTTTTGCATAGGCAACTCGTAAGAGCTATTGGACGATAACTCATAGGGTCAGAGGAATCTTTGCCCTGTTTCAAAATAGGAATCACTATCGCTTCTCTCCATGCTGTGGGGTAAGATTGTTCCGTCCAGATTCGATTAAACAATGCAAGTATGTTCAATAATGAATCTGGATGTAAATGACGGAGCATTTGATAAGAGATTCCATCTGGTCCGGGACTGGTGTCGTTTGCCTGATATAAGGCAGTCTTCAACTCTGACATTCCAAAAGCACAATTGTACGGTAGATTACTGCGATCAGAAAACCGTAGAGGAGTCCGCTCAGCTATTCGTTTAGACCTTGAAAACTAGGACTATATTCCTTGAGCTGGACACGCTAGCACAGGTTTCTCCGATGACATCGGCAATATCTACCGTTGAGGAATGCACAGCAGCACCAGTTTTTAAGGCAGGAATGGAATAATCCTGATAAATACCATTGGCTGTTTTAACTTTCCTCCACAATTGTTTGCTGGATGTCGATGAGGTAATTGAAGACACGTAACAAATCCAAGATTTTCTTTGACTCTGGCGTCTTACTCTACGAGCTTGAGCTTTAGCCTTTTTAAAAGCAATAAGGTTCTCCGTAGTTGGGTATCTTCGGAAAATATTCCATTGCTTCCTCTGTTTCTTGTAATATAGTCTGCACTCTTCATTCCACCAGGGTTTTATATGTTTGTGTGGAGTAGAGGAGCTTTTGGGGATAGCAACATCCGAAGCTTTGATTATATTATTGTGTCAGCGACATATTTAACGGCATCATCAATCATATCTCTCTTAACTCTTGTTTCCGTAATTGTAGCCAATTGCGTGAAAAGAACCCAATCGGCTCGACTGTACACGTAATTAGGTGGCCCATGGGACACATCATTACCTCTAGTCTGAGTCACGATAAGAGGGAAATGATCGTTGTTGAAAAGATCATTTCCTACGGCAAAATTCAACAATGGCAGAAGTAGCGGAGAACAAATAGCTAAGAAGAAGAGAGTGAAATATCGTTGTAGGTTCGTGGAAATAAGTCTTCTCGTCGGTATTTAGCAGACAGAGAGAGTTGCCAGAAATTAACTGCTCTATCTTATGACTGCGAGAATTCGTATCACTATCCAACAAAGGACTATGGCCGTTAAAATCACCGAGCAAAAAAAATGGAGCTGGGAGTTGATCAACTAAGTCATTTAATTCCTCGGCTTAAATGTCCCCTCAGGGGGTTTACTTTCTTTAAGTAAACACGGGTTTCACAATCCCGAGGTACCCCAGTGATCTGTCCTCTTCTTTCTTTTCTTCTCTTGTCTTCCCTTCTGCCTTTTCTTCCTTTTCTCCCCCAATGTGGTTGCCTCTTGCGAGGTTGAGGGCTCTCCTTGAGCAGCTGTCGCCACTCTGTTGCTATTAGCTACTCTTGGGGACTACATCACTCACGTGTTTGCCGTGCGTGGAGACCCGTTTCCCTGGAAAGGAGTGTCCTGGTAATTGAGGCCCCCAGAGACTAACACATTACTTTGGCCTCTGCTTCAGGTAAACGGGAGGTGTGTTGTGGTCCTCAGCACATCAATCGGCTTTATGGATCAAGCGATCGGTACATCTACTGGGTGACTCGTTAAGGATGGAGACCACTTCCGTGATGTATTGTGAGCGTATAGGGACTGGCTAGCACTGTTGCAGTTGATTTGCATCCCCTTGTAGGACTCCGTGGTGGGTGGTGCCGTCAGTCCCCGAATTTTGTATAATCCTATATGGAAAAAAAACTTTCTCCTCACTCCCGCGGGAGCAACAAATGATTTTATGCAGAGCAAAATTTTTTATTGTAAAAAGAATTGGAGATTCTTTTGAATCTGTTTTCCTTTTCCTAATTGAAAAGGCTATTACTTCGAATCTTGGGGAAGTAAAATCTAT
>JAPDSC010133307.1:0-13763 GCA_026290005.1 Latrodectus geometricus
TAAACTCAAACAATTCAAAATTACATCCCCACAAAAACAAGAATTCCATGTATCAGGAGCCAATTTCAAAATAAAAATTACTTTGAAAATCCTAAACTATTTAATTTAGTAGGTCGGTTTAAAATTAAATAAGATAAATATTATACATTATGTCGACACGTCGTACACAGAATCCATTATATTATAGAATAATTATTGCTATATGTTAATAATATATAACCACAAATCAAGTCATATATAATAATTTTTTATTTGCACATTAATTTGACTTTCATTTAATTTTTTGATAAAGAAAACATTGGTTTTGAGAAAAGTAATTACATTTTCCGTATATGTTCTTTATTTGTAAATAACTTTAGTTACATTTAATAGTCAAGCGTACATAGTTATTTACACAATGCTCTATAGTTTTATAAAATATCCTTAAAAATTTTTCCAATATTTAGAAGTTATAAAATTTAATTATTAAAAAATTTAAATAACCTCAAACAAAAATTTTAAAACTTTTTCATTAAACAAAAATATTAAACTCTGTTATTCGTTTATATTTCACTCAAAAAGGAAAATCCATAAAGGATTATTTTAATAATACATTACTTATTCACGGTTATTTGTATTCTTTAAGGAACACTATATTCACAATCATAAATATTATTACATAAAATATGTTTAATAAAATGAAATTTTACATTGATCATCTTCATAACTGGCTCTACAACCCATTGCCGATTCTGTCCTTTTCTATAAATTTCGTCCAGCTGAATCTGATGCTTGACTTCTTCAGTTTAAGGATTTGGTACTTATAAAGGTTCCTTCCAAATACTCCAGCCATCTAATTTTCGGCCTTCCTCTTGGACCTTTGCCAGTTGGTTTTGCAATACGGATCTGAAGTGGGATAGATTTATGGGACATTTCATGTCCCACCTATCTCATTCTTTGTAATTTGATGCATTTAACTAGGTCTATATATGAATAGTACAAGTTCAGTTCATTGTTTTACCTTCTTAAATACATACTCCATTTATTTCCCCTCACTAAAAATAACACGAATAATTTTTGGTTCAAAAATTGACAACGCAGTAAATTCTTTAAGCAATTAAGTCAAGTTAGAATTCATCTAATTATGGTTTTATAAGGAAAATAATTTTTGTTTTTGTTTTAATAAGTTTACATATAAAGTATTTTTTCATACTGTAATAACTTAGTTTGCTGTAAATAATCTTTTATTTATTTCTAGTCCTAAATCATTCTGAATATTTACTTCTGTCCCCAAGGTATGTAAAACTGCTTACAGAATCAGCTATCCTGGTAGCAATAAACTTTGATATAAAAACTAAATAAAGGTCGGGATTAATTATTTTAAATTCCATGGAGCCAGTACAAATTGGAATATACACTCCTCTGCCAGAGACTCCCTCATCATGTCACTGTATATCTTCACAGTAGATCTTAGGATCCCATTAACAGTTTCTAGGGTCAGTTGCTTGATGACAGATAGTTTAATGATAGATAAAGTTTTTCTTTGAACTAGTAAAAAGAGTTTTGGGAAAGTAAATCTTAATTTCCAATTCATCTCTCAGATGATATAAAGAATGACGTTCGCCATTTGTAAAGTGAAGTTCAACAATTTTAGCATAAGAAAAGGGGCTAAGTCTCTTCAAGCGTCGTGTTTTTGTCCCGCTATGAAGATATGTGAAGGTTCTTTAATTCATTATTGTATCTGAAGAGTTTTTCATGGTATTTTGAGAGACTCTTTCTCAATGAAATAGAAGGCATGTTATCTTTAAAGAGCACTATGTCATTTAAACAACTGCTATGAAGTCCTGTTATGCTCTTAATAAAGTAAGGAAGAAATGCAGTTCACATTGCTTAAAAATGTGTTGATTATTTTCGAGTATTTAGTTTTAATATTTTTAATAAAATTTTAATATAATTACAATATTTTATCAATTTAGTTACAATTAGATCTGTAACCAAAGCATTTCAAATTTATTTTAAGGAAAGATAACTGTAAGCCATTTGTCTGACACTATATTAGCATTTATTTATTCATAAATTTAATTAAAATTTGACCTCAATTGCTTAATGAAGGTTTATTTTCTTATATACAAATTATAGTAAAACTATTTAATTTTTGAAAACTTATTTAAAATTATTAATTATAATATTTGGTTCGGTTTTTAATTTACTTAAAAGATTTGCATTCTCCTTTGTGAAATGTAAAAATGTGATATTTTATGTATTAAACATCCTTTTGTATTTAATATTTTATTTCCGTTAGTGAAAAAACAGAAATTATTAAAAAATTATTCGTAATGACTAAATTTCGAAGGATTAATAATTTCTTGAATATTTTCTTATTTTTTATATACTTCCGTATAAAGATTTAATTTAAAGTTACGCAATTTATTATTCACTGGTAATATAATGCTCACTTTATTTACACTTCTAAGTAAATTTCTAATATTCTTTGCATTACTTAAGCTTTGGAAATTAACATTTTATAAAATGTATCCCACTGAAAAAATAGTAATCCCACCTGAATAAAAAGAAATAAAGAAAGAAAAACTATGTTTTTAAAAAAAACAATTTCCAATTAAAAGTTTCATGCTTTAAATTATTCTTATAAAGTGCTTCCAAAATATTAGATGAGAAGTTTTCTATCGAATAGGGAGTTTTCAAAATTTTAATTTTAAATATATTTGACTAACATTCTGAATTTAATAAAATACATTAAAATTCAAAATATCTTTCCAAAAAATATTTTATTAATAACAACATGAAAATTATAGCTTTCAGTACTTTACAAGAGGGGCATATGTGAATCAAGCCACGGAATAAACTTGTCACACCACCACAAAATCGTATATAGGGTGGGCAACATTCATACATCATCTCAGAAAAAAAATAGAAGGAAACACACGCAGAGAAAAAAATATCAATACCCGACGGGGTTTGAAACCGAAATCAATAGCCTAAGTCAGGAATGTGAATCACTGAGTGACCAAATGCAACAAAATCAGATGTCTGATGCTCACTTTCTAGTGAGTTTATATAAAATTCCAATATTTAGATAAGAGTAACGCACATTCGTTCACAGGTAGGGTGGGGCCGGTAGAATTTCGCATTTCTTTAGTGGTTTACCTCTGCTGATTATGCGTACAGTAGACATGTAGAGGTCCCCATTGCAAGCACTTCCGACTATAGCATGACGTGAGTCTCACGCAAATGGCTGGTCGCCTAGCATAAAGACACTTTCATGAAGGCTTTGATATATGGTCAGTCTGGATACCAATATTCTGGATCTTAAACAAGAGACTATTTCATTTTAATCGGAGTTTTATGCCTTCGTGTACATAATGACAAATTGGGACATCTGCACTCATGGCAGCTTGTGTTCCCTCCTTGAATGCAAATCAGTGGTTAGAAATTGTTGCCAAAGTCTGTAAATCACTGACGGGCTTTTATATTCAGCCATCTAGACATTTCTACCTGATTTTTTTTCTGTCTCTAGTCTCCTAATGGATCACCATCAAAATTCTTTGGTTGAATGATGTCTGGAGATCATTGTTACAATTTTGCAATACCAGCTATCTTATCTTAGGCATGCAGTGACAACTGCCACCATGATTTGATATATCTATTTTTATCCTAATCGCAAATGACACATTCGTACAACAGCGCGACTATTTTGCATAATATCATATTGTTCAACTCCTTTTACTTACCAATATATTCAAATTTCAATGAGACTTATTTTGGAAGCGGTATTCTTACAATTTTTCCTTGAGTTTTGGTAAACAGTGCGTGATTGGAACAATACTATATTTACAATTGAAATATCAAATTTATAAATAAGACTAATTTGAAATAAAATGTTTTAAACAATGAACTATTTTTATGTTTGTTTTAAGCATCAAATAGTATGGTAGGTTTGTCTGCGGCCATTTATAAGAAATTAATTGAATATTTTTGAGTGAGCATGATTATTTTCTGGTAAGAAGATAGTTCTTGAGGTCTTTATCTTGCGAGTAAGATTCTCAAAATTATTCTTCTTTACATAAAAATGTTTCGAAGTTTCATTGGGGCAGTAATTTGTTCTCTATAGTACATAGCTGGACAGAATTTTTTTTACGCAAAAATTTCTTCGTTTTAAGGATTTGTTTTGTTTTATATTTATGTCTGAAAATAAAATTTATATAAATGAGCTCTAGAATGCGTTATTGCGTTTTTGCTTGATTAATATATAATTGTAATAGGTAGCAAATAAAGGATTTTTTGTCAATATGCCATTCATTTGTTGTTTTCATCCAAATTCATTTACAATATTGGAAATAAAATATTTTATCTATTTGCTTAAAGCTGCAAATTAGTTAATCATTTTTTAAGAATGTGCCTACGTTCGAGCCAGATTTTTCCTAAATGTTAATTTTTTTTATCATGTTTTTAGATAAATTATGATGTAAAAATATAAAATTACCTAAAAATGTAATAACATATATTATATTTATAAAATTCGTTTTTTCTGGCAAATTTCAAGGAAATTGCTAATTTTATACAAAACATTGCAGTGCATTTACCTTAATTCAATCTGGATATAAAGTTTATGTGATAAAAGTCTTTCAAATGAATCAAAATTTACGAAAAATATTGGAAGATAAAGAAAAAATGGTTCAAAATTTACAGCAAAATGGATAATTTACGAAATGCTATTGAATATTGCAATAAAAAAACATCTGCAAATTAATCATTTCTTCATATATGTTTAAAATTTTGCTTCAATTTATAGATAACAGCGCTTAAAACACTTAGGCCAGTTTTAATTTCAAATATCCTCCTCAATATTGAAATGAACAGTGTTAATGTTTTGGAGATTTAGTAAAAAATCGCATTTAAGGTTATAGTTTTGTTTGTGTTAGTGACGATGTTATCATTTATTTCAAATGAAATGGCCAATTAATGATAACATACTCCAGCAATCAATCTCAGCAGAGTCTCAGCGAATATCAGTCTCAGTATATTACAAAAAAGCATATAAATTAAAAAAAAAACAGCAAAAAATGCCAATTTTTAATAACTCCGCTTTGAGAATATACAACTTTATGTTCCATTGTCTAAAAGCCGACTCATTTTGAAATTCTTGTAGCTTAATTTTTATTTGACGTATAGTAAATTGAAAAATTGCTTTGGAAACTGAAAATGCTCTGAGTATAAGATTTGCAAACAAAAAAATACTGACACATGAATTAAAAAACCAACTTTTCAACGCACATATAGATAGTTCTTATAAAAAATATTCAGACAGATACATTAAATAATTTTAATAAGAGTTGTCTAATTTATAATAAATTCATAGAAAATAAAATTAATAAGCAACAGTCTTAAGATTGCTTAAAAAATTTCCACTTTTTATCACATTTAAATGTCCTTTATCACATTTAAATGTCAATTTAAATTATAACTGCCATGACTAAGTTAGATAATATCTTGAAATCATGAGAAATACTAATTATATATAGTTTCATTCAAAAGATATAATTTTACAAAATTGAGAAAACTGAATGTTTCTGATGCATAAAAATAAGTTTTCAGCATTATTTATACATCTGTTGAAAAGGATGCTAATGATTTTCATAAACGGAAATATGAAATAAAATTCCATTAAAGAATCCATAAATATACTTTTTTTCTGTTTTTTTTTTATTTATTCACTTTAATGCTTTAAAAAATATCAAGCCTTAGAGAAAAAAAATTAATGCAAGAGGTTATATAAAGAATTTTGAATTATTACAAAATATTTCTACTATGCATCATTATTATTCTTATAAATGTTTAGAATTGAAATTAAATTAATCAATTTATAATGTATACATAAGTTAACTGTGTATTCAGTATAAAACTATCAACATAAATTTTCAGTTTAATCAAAAATAAATGAAATTCAAGTAAACAAGTAAAAGAGATTTAAGTCATATTTTTTTAATTTTGCGAAATGATACAGAAGAAGTAAAAACAAATTATAAATTAAGCTAAAATAGTTTTACATATTTCACTGTTTACTTTCCTATAAACGCAAAACTGGCAAAAAAAAAATTGTTCTTATTAGCATAAAAAGTAATTAAGTAGCTTTATATAAAACCCCAGAATGAAAAAAGTATTATATAAGCATATAAAAATAATATGTAAGCAATTAAGGTGATTAATATCTTGTTGATATAGGTCCTTCTTTGAGCAAATACATTAAACTAATTGAAATCTTATATTGCATACCGATCTCATATTAAAATATAGAACATATATTAAAATTGAAGCAAAGTAATATTGAACAGCAATCAAAAGCTTTAGATTCAGCTATAGGATAATTTATTTTAATAGATATTATATTTAAAATACATAAATATTTTAATTTGCTTACACATTTAAAAATAATAAGGTTAATTCCTCTATTGCTTACTTTATAAAAATTCAATGTTTACATTAAATTTCTTTATTTAAATTTTAATTAGTTTTATATTTTATACGGAAAATCTTAAAAATGTCTTCTTTTTCATTAGAAAATCCATTGATTTGATTTGAATAAAAAGTAATAAATCTCAGTTTACAAAGAAAAATGAAAATATATGTAAAATTGTGTATTTTTCTTGGTAAAATATCTTTGTAAACTCGTTTTTACAAGTTATTGAAAAAAAATTCAAAAACATAATATAAATCTTGACGAAACCATTTAGTAAATATCTCACATGTTCAATATAACATTCATCATTTCGGTCCATACTGAATTCTTTGGTATGGTAGCAGAGTCATCTTTAAATGTATCAACAATTTCAGTAATGGCCACAAGAAGAAACCATTATTCAAAGTGTCAATTCTGTTCAATGTATGAGTTTTTTCACATTCCTTATGTTTTAAGATATTGCATGAAAAATTTAAAAGATGCAAATCTGACACTCATATTTTTTATTGAAAATGCGTTTTTATAGAACCATAAATATTTTTATTTTGCATTTTCTGCATAATATAGAAGAATGTCTTCGCACATTTATTCTTATGTGAATGATAAAAGAACATAACGCAAACGAACAGATTAAATGAGATAAAATTAAAATGACATTAAAATGCCAAAAATGTTTGTTTTCATAATTTTAAGTATCTACTTATTAATATCATGGTGTTGTGTATATTTCTTGCAAAAGTGAGTAGTACATAAATAACTTTACCAATATCTGACAGTTTATGAGTAAGCATATCAATAATTTCACTCAATCTCAAAATTCTTCTTATAATTTAGGCAATGAACTTTTTTTAAATAGCATAATGAAGCCTTTTGATAAGAAAGAAAGGAATTGCTTAGCATATTTGTGGACTTATTTAAATTGAAAATTTTAAAATTGATCGACTCTCAACCAACTAATATAGTAATCAATCAATTAATACAATAGTTTAAAAGTGTGTTTAATTTTACATCACACAATTGGAGTTAGGGAAAATTTACAAAATGAAAAAATAAAGTCAATTTTTTTAATTTATTAAAAACAGTTTGCTAAAATGAACATTTTTGCGATAGGCCCTTAAATTTGTAAACTTGTTTTCGATTGTGTAAATTAAAATAAAATAAATTCTGTTGTTGCTTCAAATATTTCTTTATTATATTTAAAATAGATGTTTTAGAAAATTTGTTCAATTAGAACATTCTCGAAGATAAAAATCAATTTATCACTAAGAAACTAAATAGTTCTTAATGTACATTAATTACATTTATCTTCATTAATTACAAACAATTTAGAAAATTTAGATCGTATACAATTTCTAAAATACATATGAAAGTCTAAATGAAAAATGTTATTTACATTAAAACTGAGAAAAAATTTTATTTTTGAATTTCATTTTTATTTACAGTAAATATATCTTGAAATACTGTATTAGCTGGTTCAGTGTTCATCAATTTTATAATATTTCAATTTGAATTAGTCGAAAAATAGGATAAAAATTTTATACAATGGAAACTAAAAATGTTTAAGTCCTTAATTTTTTTATAATATAATCATATTCTGTGCTATTATAAAACAGAATTATAGAAAACGTTTAGGTAATCAAAATCATGAAATAAATAAATCAGTCATTAAATGAAATAAACGAAAAATGAGCTTGAATAAATCAATATCTATGCAATTATATTTTACGAATGCTTGATTGTTTTAATATTTGATTCATTTTGAAAGATCAATAGTAATAATAATTCCTCGTAGTGATATAGTTTATTACATTATTTCATTGATGTGTGCAAAAAGGCAAATATTTATAGAAAAAATGGGCAGACATTAATGACAAAGAAAAGTCATTTTGTAGTATTTAATGATTAAAATTCATTAAAATATAATTTATATGTGTGTTTCTCTAGAAAAATTATAGTTTATTTATACATTTATCATTTATTAATATCTTAAGAAATGTGTAACAGTTAGTCAAATAAATAAAAGAACGGTAAACATTATAAAACTGACAAATATATCACAAAAAAATTGTAAAAACTAAAGAAAATAATTTTCGCTTTGCTCTTGAATGCAAATTGGAAATAATGATCTTCGGAATTGTTTTTTTAATTCTGGCTGTAACTATTATTTTTGTATTATGCACTTCAGAAATTTACTTTGGGAATTCTTGCAAAATTAACATGTAATATTCTTTTAAATGTATGATATTTCAACAAATAAAGTTAAATTTGTTTCTTATTTACTTACATAATTGGGGAAAAAAAGCTTTATCATAGTAGTATATAGAATCTTGTCCTTTTTATTATAATAAAAATCAATTTAACTATAATGAATGATCAAAGCGTGCCATGAATAATACTAAAATATTTCCATGGAACATGTACTTTTTCCTATTTAAATAATTAAATAAGAAATAAAAATTTAATTTGAATGTAAAAAAATTGTAAATTATTTGTATGAATTAAAAGGAATTTCGTGAAATTCTCATATTAGTTTTTAAAATAAGATTATTACATAACATAACTGATTTGTATTTGTGTTAAAATTGCATTTGAATATTTGATTTTGCACACACACAGTTTAAGAAATATATTTATATAATTAAAATTTTATACCTCATCTTATATATAATAAATGTAATTTCGGAGGATAAAATAACTTAGAAAATATATTTTTCAAAATAAGTGTTTATAAGTTTGAGGAAATCATAAATAATTATTTTCCATAATTATAAAAAAGTTTTAGGCTTTCTAATAGTGTCTGAAATTCCTTTGATAATAATAAATTTAAAACGGAATAATTTTGAGGAAAATGAGAAATTGATTCAACTATGAATGAAATTTTATATTTTATATCGCAAACTCACATAAAATGAATTAAAATTTATTTTAAACTAAGTACTTTATGTTAAAAAATCATATTTCAGTAAACTACTAAAATAAATATATCATTCTAAAAATATTGGTGAAAAATATTTTCATATTTGATAATTTAATATTTCGTAAACTTTTTCTAAAAACGTTATTTAATCAATGAAAATGATAAAACTCACTGACTAAAAATGATGTACAAAAATATATAAATAGTTCATCATCCCGAATAATTTTATCATGAGAACTTGGATTCATCAAAATGCTTACTTTGACAAAAATATGTTTGATTTATAAATACTTTTAATAAATATAGTTTCTGATTATGAAATTCAAACCATTATTGATGTTTTAATTAGTTTGCATATGGTTTTAAAATAGAGCATACCAGATATTAAATAAATAATCGTTAAGCTCGAAATCTAAAATTATGTGTTCAATTAATGATGACCATAAATAGTCATTAATGTATAAAAAAAGTTTCATTTTGGAAATAAAAATAATATACTTACACCGAAATAAATCTAGCAATAAATAATTGTTTTGACTTTTACGTTTGACTTACGAAAAAAATTCATAAATAAATTTAGTTTTCAAAATTGTAATAATATTTACAATTTTATATAGTATTTTTTTTTTTTTTTGCTCAAATGAAAATTAAAAGTTCTACTAAATAAATCTGTTTTTGTGTATAGTATAAATATAATTTGGAAACGAAATCATAAGTGGACTAAAATAAATTAATAAATTGTATTTAATAAATTGATGAGATGCTGAACATTATGAACAATAAATTTATAAACAGCAGAATTGTAAGTTGAATGGAATTTCTTAAGTACACAGATGGATTGCACACAAACATTACATTGTATACAACAATTTTAAGAGTTCAGCAAATAAATGAAAACAATCAGAAAGTTCGTGACACCATGTTAGGATTTCATTTCCATGTAGAAAATAATCAAATGATGGCACTTGCAACATCAACAAATAACATTCTGAAGACCTTTTTTTTTATAAAATGAATTGTTTATTTTACATCTTAAAAATACTGTAGTAGTTTTTGCAAATTACTTTTGATAAAAGTATTTTTAATTTATCTTAAAAATAGCAGTTTGTTTTGCATCTTAAAATTATTTTTCAACCTTTTAACTTTTACCGCATATCTGTAACATCCTTCATCATATGTCTCTGATGATATGAAACATAAAAATGAATTGAAGAACTAATTAAATATTTATTTTTGAATCTTTAATTTTAAAGTTTATGCTTCACAAAATATATTTTAAAGCATTAACATCTAAAATAAATTTTAAACCAACAATTAGATTATTCTTAATTTAGTGGCTATACATATTTATCTGTGAAAATTCTTATTTGTTATTTTAAAGTGAATGATGTAAATACTGAAATAATTTTCATCAATTTAGAAAAATATGAGTTGTGAATTTTTTGTTTGTAAATTTAGTAGATTTGCTGCGAGAGCTATAAATAATGAAAAAAATATTTACTGGTTAAAAAAAATGTTTGTGTAATTCTTTTTCACTGTTAAAAAGTATTAGAAAATTTTTTATTTTCCCATGAAAATTTTACTTTAAAAACAATTTATTTCAACACTTTGAATTATGCATAAAAGTATATTTTAACTCACAAACATCTTGTTACCATCGCAATGATAACAAAACCTTACGAAATCAAGAATTCAGTATGCATCTGCAGAAAATAAAACTACCCCAGCAACACCTTTCAGGTATTCAGGTAGCATTCATGTAACGTCTTCTTTTATGGCCTGATTACAAAGTTTTATGGTTTCCGCTGTTACTCTGAGAACGTCTGTAAATAGCATGATAATAATCTTTTTACCTATTCTAGGAAGTTTCTTCTTAAATTAGAAATACGCATCATAAATTTATAACACTTCATTTGCAAACACAACATTACATTAGATTACAAGAAGAGATTTTAATTATATTAAGTAGGGTGTTATATACAAAATAAAAAGAATTAAATTTTGATTTCAGCAGAATATCTTTATAAAGTATTAATTTAAAGCTTTACATTTTTCTATAAGCTATTAATTATATATTTATCAATTTCAAATAAACTTTACAAAATTTAGATGCAAAATAATCATTTAATGTTTTTGAAAAATATTTCAGAAACAAAATTATTTTTTTCAAAATAGTCTTTTTTTTTAATGTGAATTTAAATATAAATTTTATTTATATAGAGCTCAATGAAATGAAATTTTCCTTTCACGTTCCATTAAATAATAACATTTTACTCACATTTCAACAATATATTTGAGAAAAATGTAATCAATAACATTTTAATTAATTAACTACAATTTAGAGAAAAAATTAAATATTGAAGAAAATGTTTTAACTTTATTTTATATTTTTGCTTAAGTACTTATTGAGATTATTCGACAATTTCAAGTAAGAGATTTAATAACACAATTTATTTCTGGTATGAAATCTATTCATTTATAGATTTGTCAGAAGTTGTATTGTTGTATCAAGTTGTATTGTTTCAGTGTCATATTGTTTCTGTGATTCTGCGTTTTCAACCATCTTGTAAAGCCCTGCTATAGATTCTCTTCTAGAGCTATTAAACATATCTACCATGCATACCGAACTTTGCAATACAAAAAATTTAGTTATTATCTTCAGAAATAAATTCAGAAAAAAAAAAGACGAAATGATGTCTTGCTTCACACATATCCAATGCCTTTAAACATGTTAATACGTTGTGCAATATTGAAATTCTTTCTTTGAATCACCAAAATCCACTATTATTGACTCTTAGAAAAGAAAAATCTTAAATTGAAATGTAGCTTCTAATGTCAAGAATTAACTTTTTCCAAAGAAGTGTAAAACCTAGGGGCTTTGTTTGACATGAATTTCAATTGGAATGACATTTTAATTTGTACCTTGAAAGAGCTAAAAATGTTTCTAACCATATAGATATGCATTTGGAAAAGGTTTAAATTAAAAATTAATTCACTTTATTTACACTATAATCATTTGTCATATCAGTGTTTAGAGCTCAGTGCTCTGGTGATCTAGGATTAAAATTGAAACTGCTGACGCAAATTTAACAAAACTTTAAATGTTTTGTACAGTTTTTCTTTGTATTTGTTTTTGTCATTTTTTGTTATTTTTTTGTGTTTTGCGATGGCCACTCTTTATAAACGTATTGTAGAAAAAGCAATAATTTATGAAAAAAAGGCTGGGAAATAATGATCAGTGTAAAAAATCACTCCAGGTTTTTGTTCTGAAGAAGTTTTAATGAAGACATAATTAGTCATCTTTTCATAAGTTTCCCTACTAATTTCAGGATTCTTAAATATGCTTATGACTAGCCTAACAAAATCAAATATTATTGTTTGTTGTAATAATTTTATCATCAAGGAAAACTGTACTTATTTTTTCATTGATGTCTCAAAAATCAGTTTCAACACTGGACTGATATTTGCTATCCAATTGATGGTAGAAAGCTGTCATTCACTTCATCAAAACGTACAACTGTATTCCAATGAGAATGCTATCCCATTGTCACGAGGAGCTGAATTCACAGAGGTTTCTTTGTAACAGAATATTTATGTCTTCTGAAAATCAAGGTGCATTACTGGTTTTGCAAAAATCCACCTTAACTTTTGTTATTATCTCAGAACGTTAAATTTTTTTTCCAATGGTGGGCACTTGGGGGATTATCCCTTTTTCAGCCACAACAATGTCGGAAACTGCTACTCATTTACCGTTACCCGGTGGGCACCTATGAACCAAGTAGCACTACCCACGTCACACCACCACAAATCCGTTTATAATCCACATTCATCCATCATCAGAGGAAAGGACAAGAAACACATAGGAAGAGGAAATACATCCATGGCAGAGCCGAGATTCGAGCTCAGGTCATCCCCATGCGTAATCAGTTATGCTAGCCACTAGATAGGTTGGGCGGCCGGAACGTAAAATTAAATCTAAGCAAATTGACAAACAATAGTTTCCTCACCTTTATGTCAATGCACAGGTACTCTAGATTCCCCGAGAATTAGTTAGAGAAGGAATTTGCGAAGGTTGGGTCAATAATAGCTTTTTTCTTAATTTTTGAGTACCAATTTTCAGTTTATTTCAAAAGAACTGACTACTTGCAGCATTTTTTATTTTTCCAGAAACAGTAGTTTCTGAAATGGTGTAACATCTGGAATTACAGTCAAACAAAATTATTAAATTGAACATGTCTTTATAAAAGATATAAAACAACTATATTAAAACTCAGCTTTTTTAAAAAAATACTAGAATTTATAAAACATTGCTATCACAAAATTATAATGGATGTATTAATATTGGATGCATTTTATCTCTATATCTGTATCTATATATATATATATATATAT
>JAPDSC010133310.1:5396-19692 GCA_026290005.1 Latrodectus geometricus
ATATATATGAAATCGAGCACACATTTTATAACAGAAGGCAGTATTGAAGACTCATTTGATTTGCCCATGTTTATAATTAAACTACTCTCTGACAGACTTTTTATTGTATGCCAGAAAATTTATGCTAATGTGTTGAATTAGCTTTTCGGTAGCAATATGATGCATATAGACGAATTTTTACGTTGAAGAGCTGTTTTTCCCGGAGAATGCTTTTTTACCCGCACAACATTGCTGCTACGTACCATTCAATGACATATATCTATAATTTAATGTGAAAAAATGGCGCATTACTCAATATTGTGAAGTTTAATGTGGAAAAAAATAAGGTTAACAAATAACAATGAACCATTTTTTTCTTGGAAAAAAAATAATTGAAAAATGTGTAACTTATTAATGCTGAATTATTATTTTGGAAGTATCTTTCATAAGCCAATTCACACGGTTTCTGAAAAATTACTCTTTTGTTGATCTTTAAGACTTTTTATGGGAATCAAGGAAACCAATATATCGAATATCAGCTGAAATTCACATCTTCAAGAATCAAGACGTGAATTCTCCAAATTATTAAGCAACTGATCTTACGGTTTCTTCGCTTTTTGGATGTCTGGAATTTTTACGGGTTGTTTCCTTCGCAAATTTCCTTAAAATTAATTCAATGGTAATGACGGAATATGAGACTTAGATGTCATTGATTAATTTCTGGACTCATTAAGATCTTTTAAAATACCCGGCCAAATAAATCGGCTTTTACATTTATAATCCCGACTTTTAAGTTATCAATGTTCGACGCTTAATATAGGACAATTGTTATTATCCTACTTACATAGGACACTACAATCAATAAAACCTCAAATTTGATTTGGTTTGGCTGTCGTTCAAAAAAATCACTGCTTCTATAGAAATGTTAATTATACCATTAACTAAAGTTTCAAATGAATTCCGAAGCATAACAAGAATCCATTACAAACAAGTGGTGGGAATTGAACCTAAGAACTGCTGAACAGAAGGCTAGAGCGTAAACCATTCGGTTGCCAACTCGGCAAATAAATCTTCAAAGGAAAAGTCCAATAGTGCTGCAATGTAATTTATGTGTATAAAAAAGGGAACTAATTTCCTATTTGTGGGTAATAATCAATGTAGATGGTGGTAAAACTAAAGATATTCAAATTGAAATGACACGAAAAAAAAAAAATACATATATGTTCTCGCAAAAGATAAATTATTCGAATGTGAAAAAGAAATCGTCAATGAAAATTTCCTTATTTTAAGAAAATATTTGAATTATTTTATAACTAAATTTCATAATTTTGATTATATCACAATTTTATGAATTATTAAATTACAAACTTTGCCAACTATTTTAAGGATACAGCATTCTTAATTTCACAATAAATCGAAGTAGCGAATCAAAAAGCGTTCTTTTCGTTGCTTAATTTACTATAAAATGATTACTTAACAATGAAAATCTT
Organism: Latrodectus geometricus; assembly: GCA_026290005.1. Classification (NCBI taxonomy): domain Eukaryota; kingdom Metazoa; phylum Arthropoda; class Arachnida; order Araneae; family Theridiidae; genus Latrodectus; species Latrodectus geometricus. The sequence goes on from JAPDSC010133310.1 coordinate 6,866, forward strand.
AATTTCAATTCTCGTTATTTCAATACTGGTTGAATTCAAAAAGATATCAATTTTAATCGCGTCGAAATCAAAGCAGAAAATTGCAAGGACAGATATTGGTCGAAAACGAATGCTTCATTTCTAGGGATTAAAATTCAGAGGATGAGCGAAACTTAGACCCGCCTTTTCGATTCACCTCGCCACCACTCATCGCACTCACGTGCTTTGACGTCACGCTGAGTCGGAACAAATCAAGTCACTTCGATTTCGAAGTTGTCTTAGCCGTCTCTAAAAAGTTACTGAATTTGTTTTCGGGAGCTCACATTTCTCCTTGATCGCTTATTTGGCTACTAAAAAGTTTAGCCAACATATTTTATCATTCACAAAATGAAAAAAATTTAATCCTTCATTGTCCTATTGAATCCTATTGAAGGGAGTAAAAATTTTATGTTAAGCATTAATAATGCATAAAAATATATTTTTCTTGTAATAATGTAAGAAACTGTACAGATTTTGTTTCTAAATTAACAGTCGAGATTTATAAATAATTAAATGCTTACTTGTTAATATTTATATACTCGTTATATATCCCTGTTATTTTTATATACTTGCATATTTTTTCTTATTCGTCACTATTATTTGGTGCATTTTTATTGCTTTATATGTTTTTAAGTATTCAGAATGTATGTTTCTCTAATTTCTAATATCTCTACCGATTCTTTAAAACAGACAGTATATTTTAAGCAAAAATTTGTCTTAAAAATTAATTGAGTTTACTGTTAGGAATGATTTTTTTTATAGAAATTAGGTTATGCTCAATCTATTTCATGAAACTGGTTTAAATGGGAAAATTATCTTTCTGTAACTTTTGTTCAGATTCAGAAAAGCAATTAAATATCTATTCTTTTAAGAGCAAATATCTATTTTTTTTAGTAAATATGTATTCTGTTAAGCTTATATAAGAGTAAATGTCTCTTTTATGCTTATTTAAGAGTAAATATCTATTCTTTTAAGCTTCAAAATTAATGAGCCGGAAATAATTGATTACTAGTTTTTCCTTCTTTTATTTGGCCAGTTGCATAGCATACATGCCGGTACATAATAATATAATTTTTTTTGTAGTTTGAAATAAAAAATAATAATTAATATATGCGAATACTTTGCCTGATTAAAACAACAAATATGTCATCAATTGGAAAAAGTCCACTTAAATTTCTTTTATTGCTATTTTTGATCGAAATTTAATGTGTTACTTTCAATAAATCAATATTAATATAGAATTGATGCCGAAAACTGATGATACGATATTAATAAAATATTTAAATATTGTAAATTTCTTCTTTTTATTACACAATCATTTTGATTCATTAAATTATACGCCTATTCTATGATTATTTAAGAACAAAATGTATTTAGAAAAATAAATAAAAACTAAGAGCCGGAAAATTAATTTGGGAATTGGATGAGAATTTTGTCAAATATTTACTACCAAACGAGGCGAATACATAGAATCAGAAGCACAAAAAATAGAACAACCCAGTGCGCATTTTTCACGCATGAATTCATTCGTCTCCGAACGCACAATCCCTGGCAAGTGGAATATTTATGGCCGAATAAAAAAATAAGCAATAGGGAAAGTAAAAACAACGCCAACAGTTGGCGACAGGACAAGGAAACGATTCCGCTGCATTTCTTGGCGATTGCCCGAGAAATGAGCAACCCTGTAGCGTACCTCAGGTAGGGCTTTTAGCCTTCGTAACCTGCGTAGTAGTGTGGATACCTCCGTCGCTATTCAGACGCGTATCGAGCCTCAGGCTTGCATGACGACCGCCATTTTGGGACTACCATGCGTGACGTTGTTTGTGACGTCACACTCTGAGGATTTGAGTGCTCAGCCAAGGATTGACCTTTTATTGACAGTTGCCCTCCCTCAGTGATTTTGGAAAACAAAATCCTTTTTTTTTTCTTTTCTGCTTTATTTACAGATTATCAACAGGATTGCTTTAAGAAAATAAACATATTGATCGGATTTACGAATTTTAGAATATTTGAAAAAGAATATTGAAATTCTTCTTATTGACATCCCCATATTTGTCATAGATATTTGAAAGGAAAAGTGTGAATTGTTTTAATACTCTCGTGTTTGCAGCCGAAAATAAGATTCGACAGCTGAAACGTGGGAAAAAAAACTCCACCTCCTCCCCCCCAAAAGGACAAAAAAAACCACGTGGAAGCATTTGTCCTGACGAGTGAGCTCTCGTGACCAGCAAGTGTGAATCTGGATTATTAGGAGTGAAGCAAGGTGTGTCCGTCCACTGGTCAGTAATGTGCTTAACGAGGTGAAGTGACCTGTGATCCATGGATTTCGAATGGGCTTCTCACACCTACAAAAGAGTGAGTATCCTTTTACAAATCAATATTTACAAGGTAATTACTGAATGTTCATTTACACTGTGTTCACAGCTTGACCATTACTTCATGCATAATATGCAGTATCTCAATATTTTTAACGTTCATTCTTATATTAATATTTCATGGTGTTTGGGTGACAAGGCATTTCCCATTTAGCAGTTTTCTTAATATCTAGGACATTAATTGATTGTTCCCTTGCCATGCTTTACTTTAATCATTGAATCTTTAGTATTTTATTTTTAATAAATTTTGAATAGTATTTATAAAGGAAGAATTTTCATAGCCGCTTTTTATACTCTTGCAATTTCATCTTCATGCGTTGGTATGTTTAAAAAATATTATGTAAAATTTAAAAAATTAAAAATAATTTTTTTTTTATTATTATGCGCGAGAGAAGATATAGCATTAATTAATCAAGAACACCTTCTTTCACAAAATTCAGCACCAGAAATTAAGTACTTTTGTGAATTAAAATGCAAATATTCATCAAATCTAAAAACTCTAAATCTGTTTCTTTGACAACTTACGGTCTCATACTAAAATTCATTTAACTGTGATATGTATTTTGAAAGTAGATTCCAAATTATTTATTTCGTTATAAACCTTGGTAACTAGTATAAGAATCGAACCCATGAACTGTTGTAATTGAGGTTAGAGAGCATTTAACAGCCCGTGCCAAACTTTCATTCAACAAATGAGAAACCTGATTTCAATTTAATTTAATTTAACAAAAGCTTTATGTGTATAATCTGATGCTTTTAAACTTAAAAACGAGAAAATAAAATATCTACTTATTTAATAAATTTAAAAAAAAAAAAGCATTTGTACCAAAACAGACCTTTTTTTTTTACATCCTCTGTTTTTTTTTAAAAAAAAAAAAAAAAAAATTGAGCTAAGGCCTGTACATAATAACATAGGTGCTTCCTGGTATATGGTTATGTCCACGTACTATATATATATATATATATATATATATATATATATATGACTGCATTAAAATATTTTCTTTAAGAAAATCACAAAAATTATTCTACAGCAATTTTATTTACTTGTTTAAATTACACTGAATGAAAAGATTTTTACTACCCTCATAAAATTCATTTTTTTTAATGAAGATAATGTTTTAACATTCTATTTTTAATTCAACAAATATGCAATATTTATCTTAATCAGTTCATTCAAAAATGCTCCCTTTTTTTTGTTTTTGCTTTCGGTGAGAAACAGTTTCAATTAGGAAAAAAAGCTGAGAAAAAAAAAGAAGAAATTCTTAATTCATATAAAAAAACTGAATAATTTTGAAAATATTTTAATCAAAACTAAGACAAATGTGAATTGTTTCTAATATGAAAAAAAAAAATTTTAAATGCATGTTGTAATATATATGACACATATAACGTAGTACACATAGATTTCTCATAATTTGCAATTCAGTTTAAAATGCAGAAATTATCTACACAGTCCATTTCGACAGTCCAAATTCTACCAAGTCCAAATTCGTTTTCAAATATTTTACGATATAAAACATTTGAACACGAATTTCATTTTATGTGAAGAATTCTGAAGTATATGTTATTTTTCTATACACAACATCTGTGCATATATTTTTTAAATTATTTTTTATTGATATATGTAATTATTTTTAGTAATGTATTTAAGATTACTTTTTAAATAAATTAAAAAAAATTACCCTTAAAAATATTTATAAAATGGAATAATATTATAAAACTTTTGAGACTGCTTACTCCGTTTAATTGATGCTTCTTTAGATTTTCATTTTTATTTAATTTTTTGGAAAGGAGCAAAGTTAATAATTTTGTTGTCAGAATTTTATCTTCATGATAAGACAATTTAAATGACGTACGGAATAACGAAAAAAAGAAGACACAATTAAAAAGTAAATTTTTCTTAATATATCCGGTCTCCCACAAATTTTTAAAAGGTGCTTATTATTTAATTAAAATTTCTTAATAAAAAAAATGAACACTTGATTCAATTTAGAAACACATATTGTTTTAATGATATTAACTAAATTTATAAAGAACGAACTAGAAATACATATTATATTGAATTATTTATGCAAAACCAGAAATGTATTTTATATTCAAGTTTTTCTCTTGGACAGACAAATCTGTTTTAGGCAATTGTTTTTAAAAGTATCTTTGAAGTGTATCTTTTTTTCAAAATTGAAAATTTCCAAAGATTGCTTGCAGCCAGATTAGTTCTCGCTCAGAGAACCTAATGTAAAGCCTTTTTTAAAGTCAAAAGCTGGATTAAAATGTAATTTTTGTGTCTGAGAGCTTCAAACTGAGTTAATTATTTAAATTTAAATTAATTTCAAAAAATTCAAATTAAATTACTGTTATTTGCTTGCTTAACATCTTAAAAGAAAGATTAAAATTTTAAATAAAAAAAAGGACATTGATGTCGAATATCTTTTTTTAACATAAAATAAATTAATCATTATCTAGAGCCATAAGAAAATGATATTATTTAAGATATTAGATAAAAAAAAAAATAGAAATATTACGGGGCAATTCTGTAAATTCAAATAAAACTAAGCATAATAGATTTTTATTACTTTGAAGGATTTCTCATATCAGGAATTAGATAAGTATAGTTATGAGAAAATGAGATCTAAAAAAAGATTATTTTATTGTAAAATTTATAATAGAATCGGGACATGCTATAACTTGAATAAATGCAATTTATTCAATATAACGAATAAATGTAATTTATTCAATCTATAGCATTTAGATCCTATTCTTCAATGTAATAATTGAGAGATATGTATAAGACTGTATATAACAATAATAGTTAAAGTAATAACAATAACTAACCAATAATACCAACAATAACCTCGAATAATCTAGAAAATTTTCACATATTGCTTGCAAACCTATTAATTCTCGTTTAAAGAAACAATGATGAAAGCCTCATTTTTTTTTAAACCAAATACGGATTTAAAATATGAGGCTGCATTAACAATAATAATTTAAACAAAACCAGACAAGTAAATTATTGTGTTTCTATTAATTAGTTATTGCCACAATTGATGCATCATTTACTTAATTAAAACATAAGTATTAAATATCATTTTAAATAATGAGCAATTTTTGCTATATATATTAGGTTGGGGAAAAAGTAATCCATTATTTTTTTGGTAGACGTCTGTAGTGATCGATATCTCGTGAGGTGTCTATCAAACAATTTCAGATTTATGCTCGTTGGAAAGGTGACATTTGACACTAAAATATCCTCTTGCGGTTTTTTGTTTGATTCATTCAGTTACGAGTACAAGGTTTTAAAAATGGAAGACAACAAACAGAAAATTCGATACATTTTCGTTTTTCTCATGTAACGGCAAAAAATATAGCCTCCTGGCTAAAATTGTGAAAGGTGTTTATCGTCCTATATAAGACTGTAACAACCAGTTACGTACAATTTTTGTTTCGTCGATTCCGTTCGGGTATTTTGGATGTTAGAGATGCACCTCGCATGTGGATAGAGCATCGTCGAAAATGTCTATAAAATATCAAAAATGATCGAAGTTAACTGCAAGTCAGCAGTAGTAACGCGCAAGACCTAAAAATCTACATGAAAGCTGCTTTAACCTTTTTACAAAGCGAATCCAAAAGAAGTTACATAAAGTTCCCGTGAAAATAATGGATTTCTTTTTCCCCAACCTAATATATATATGTACATACGCAACACATATATGTATAAGACATGTAGATACAGTAGGAGTGGTAAAGTAACACAATTTTCAAACTGAAACAATATTTAAGGCAAAAATAAATGATGATTGGGGTTAATTTTAATCATTTCATTTAAAATAGAAGAAATGAGATCATATGAAAATTGATTATCAGTTTTCAGTATCAAGTGGCAAATTTATGACCTCGTAAGGAAGCAATAAAGGATGGTAACACTGTCCCAGAAATAATTCATAGGGTGAATCAATTTTTTTTTTTTTTTTTTCGAAAAAGAATCTACGTTTAGAATTAACTTTTATTCTGCTGTGAAACTGTGAAGATTCTAATTAACGGCCTCAACAATGTTCCTTCCCTGGTGTATGATTCAAACAGGGATCTTTTGGGCGACTAGAGAATGGCGTTTCTCCGGCGGCGACCCGCTCGTCTTCCGCAGTGCCACTCATCGGTCACCCCGTAACTCTCATTTAGAGAGCCTCACTCCACCCTGCACAATCGCCTTTTCTCCCAGAGGACTATTCAGGGAGGGAATCAACAGGTGCAGTGTGCCCCAGCTTCTCTAAAAGCAGAAATTACAGTAAATTATAGAAATCTGACCTCAAAAAATGAGTATCCAAAAATGTCTTTTGTTCTAAGTGGTGATGGTACTTCTTGGAGTGAGTACTTCACAATGCAGTGAACGACTTGGCAGCCGAATGGTTAGCACTATGACCTTCGATTCAACAGTTCGTAGGTTCGATGCTCACTTCAAATTTATTTGTAGTGGTTCGGAGTCCATTTTAAACCGTAGGTCCCGGTCTAATGTACAAAAATGGACCATTGAGCGAGAACAAATCAAACTATCAAGTGATGTTATGAAGTATAAAGTGTTGGTCGATTTACTTTATTTCCATAGAAACCAACTATTTGATGTTTTAATGAAGGAATTGGTCCCAAATCATCAATCAATCAATCAATCAAAGTTTTGCTTTTACAAAAACAGATGAAGGCCCCGAGAACAAATCAAACTATCAAGTAATTTTATGAAGTATAAAGTATTAGTCGATTTACTTTATTTCCATAGAAACCAACTATTTGATGTTTTAATGAAGGAATTAGGGCTCCAAATCATCAATCAATCATAGTTTTGCTTTTACAAAAACAGATGAAATATCGTTTTTTTCTTCGTAATATTCGCAGTTACGAGTATAAAATGGTACAATGTTATTATTTCGTTATTTATTAAGAGGGTTGCTAAAATGGAACCAACTGAAAATATCTCAAAAGAATATAAAAATTCACTCGATGTGAAGTTAAATAATTCGGAAATAAAAAAAGGGATTGGACCTTCCTTTTTTTTGAGACTAAATTAATCCTTTAAATCACGCAGTGGCTTAGATAATGAACTTGTTTCGGTTACTAAAGATGTTTTTATTTAAAAAAAAAAAAATCTGGTATTTTATTTTAATTAAAAATTAATAACTTGTACACTATTTTAGAAACGAGATCCAAATATAAATATACATAATTTTGAAATATAAATACAATTACATCCATATAAACTTTCTAATGTGAATGTGTAATATTTTATAGACAAAATTACATAATTATTTTTCCATCTATCAAAAATCATCCAGAATTGTTTGCTGTGTAATTAGTGCTGGTTTATATTTCACTCATCAATCCAAATAGTTCGAAGCTTGTAGATTCAACTACAACCTCGGGCGTGGTTGCTTATAGAATGTTCGAACCCATTACGTACTATATGTCCTGGTTAAAGAAGTTCTTCAAGTGCAAAAAATGAGTGACAAATAAACTCAAAAATTGCTGTGCACTTTCGCAATTCTTTTAGCATAATGAATATGAAAGTTTTAAAATATCTAAAGTTATTTCATCGGAATATCTTTTAATTTGTACTTTGTGTCCTTAAGAGGAATACAGATATGTAATTTTATGCGAAAATCTGATCATTGTTACTTTAGTGATCAAAATAAATTGAATCTATTTTTCGGTTTAATTTGTTTGTCACTCTTTACTCCTGAAAATTCATTTGAACTGTATTAAAAAGAATCTTCAAACCCCAGCAGTAGGTCGGAATCGAACGTATGAGCTGTTGAAATGAAAACCAAAAGGTTAAACAATCCTAATCATTTGCGTTTTATAAACAGATAAATAAATATAAACTATTTCTTGAAACGAAAGCTTGTTTTTGCTTGTTTATTAGATGATTTTCTTATGTTTTATGGAAAAGTGATGCAATCTTTTTTGTTTGTGCGTTTTTGTTCATATTTATTTATATTCTTTATAAATATTTGTTGGATATGATTGATTGATTATTAACATAATAAAATCAATATTACAAATCTGCATATTTAGCGAATTTTTCTTCTCAAAATTTGTTATGTGCAGTTAGAGTCATAATAAAGACCACGGTAGCCTAGTTGATGAGGGCATCAGTCTCGCAATCGCAAAGTTGCAAGTTCGATTCCTTGCCGACCACAGGCCGTCGTGTTTACTAATGTCGACTGGGGCTCGTAAAATATGTCTTGGTCGTTAATGTCCTCTATGTTCCCATTCCAAATTAATACTTCTGGGGGTGTTAGGAGTCAGGCCTTGGGTCTTAATTGGCTTCCTATCTCTAAAATTCGAAAACCCAGATGATGATGCCATCTATGAGCCAAGTCATACTTCCACCTCTTGTGAGGTTGCTCTGTTCATAAACGGAAATCGCTCTTTCTGACTTCATTTGCCTAGTCTCAGACTTGGAGCCGCCAAATGACATAAGTAACAACAACAACAACAGACTCACAATTTATTTTATTGATTTAAAGTACAAAATAAAGTTGCCAGCAAAAATGGGTTGCTTTTGATTTTAATTTTTAAATAAACTTTTAATAATTGATTTAAGCCTACAGCAAATCTGTTTTTTTTTTTTTTTTTGTAATAACTGTGAGGAGCATTTACATTAAAAAGATTCCAGCTAAAACTTTTCTTATATGCCATTCAATTTTATTTTCAAACATAAATTCTAAACTATCATTATTGTGAATATTTATGCGGAAATGGGATATTTTTTTATTGCAACAGGAATTCTTATAGAATATTTATATTTTTATAAGAGAACAGATCATTTCTTTTTTTTTTTTTTAATGATTCCATTTGAATGTTCAGAATTGGCAGGATGTTTCCATAGTTATTTTTGAAACAGAGAGTTAATCGAATTGTATTAATTTAATGTGTGACGATCCTTTTCCAACTGTCTGTTTCCACGAATTGAACAGTTATTCTCACAGAATTCTTAAAGTGCCTAAATATTCTTAACACAACAGTCTTAGATGAGTTTAGTATTGAACTCAAAACCTTCCGGACTCGAGAGCAGCTCTTTTCCTCACCAAGTTACGATGGGCCCAATTTTACAGACACAGCAGACCAATCACTGGCTGTTTTGACTCCAACGTTTTCCTTCGGATCATAGAGTTCTTGTTTGATGAATCATTATCATTTTCTTCAAGCTGATTGTGAGAATGTGACCAAAGCACTGATTCGTTTAAGGCTTCATTTAAGCAGGGAGAATCGACTAATGAATTCTGTTTTCAGATTATTTCAGCGGAGAGTTATTTCGTCATCTTCTGATGCATTGACTTATGTTGTATTAGAAAGCAGTTTCTCTTATCTTCAACGGGTAGCAATAACAACTTGGAATTTTAATTAAAAGATTTTATGGAATTCAATAACTGAATAGAATCCTAACATTAGTACAAATATTGATAATTTAAACTTGGTTTTCATAATACCTAAATAATTAATAGAAGTAAATAAGATTAATTTAATTGTTTTTGACTATATTTAATTCAATTTTGTTTATTAATAAACAGAATTTAATAAGTCCTGCACATTAACAATTTAAACTTTTTATTATTCTTGTTTTATTTGGTTATGTAGAAGAAACTACTTAAATATCATAGATAATATTAGGTTGGGGAAAAAGAAATCCATTATTTTTACGTGAACTTTATGTAACTTCTTTTGGATTCGCTTTGTAAAAAGGTTTAAAACAGCTTCCATGTAGATTTTTAGGTCTTGCGCGTTACGACTGCTGACATGCGGTTCACTTCGATCATTTTTGATATTTTATAGACACTTTCGACGATGCTGTATCCACATGCGAGGTGCATCTCTAACATCAAAAATACCCGAACGGAATCGACGAAACAAAAATTGTACGTAACCTGTTGTTACAGTCTTATATAGGACGATAAACACCTTTCACAATTTTAGCCACCTAGTTATCTTTTTCGCCGTTACAAGAGCAAAACGAAAATGTATCGAATTTTCTGTTTGTTGTCCTCCATTTTTAAAACCTTGTACTCGTAACTGAGTGAATCAAACAAAAAACCGCAAAAGAATATTTTAGTGTCCAATGTCACCTTTCCAACGAGCATAAATCTGAAATTGTTTGATAGATATCTCACGAAATAGCGATCACTACAGACGTCTACCGAAAGAATAATGGATAACTTTTTCCCCCAACTTAATATTTTATTAGCTTTTTAGAATATTTGCTAGCTTAAAATTTTATCATTATCAGGGTTCGATCGTAATTAATGTTTAGATCAAGAGCAAAATGCAAGATTCATTCGATCATAATCATTGTTCAGATCAAGAGCGAAATTTATCTTAAATTATCTTTTGGTCTTTATGATAATTTTATTGTATGAAATAGAAGGAATAAACAACATTGAGAATTCCAGTTGTTTTGAGTACTTTCATTTAGTTGTTTTGGGTGAAATTATGTTTGGTTTCTCACGCCCAATAATAATTTTTACGCACGAAACTGCTCGAGCGTAATATTAAGGATTCAGGTTGTTTTAGGTACTTTTAGAGGCAAATTTATCTTCAGTTTCTCATGCCAGATCTTAATTTTAAAGCGCAAAACTTCATAAATACAATATTAAGAATCGAAGTTATTTTAAACTGCCACCCAACCTGTCTAGAGCAGGGATGGGCCAACTCCGGCCCCCCGAAAGGTTCTATCCGGCCGCGGATAGAATTTTAATTTAGGGGGAAATTAAAAGAAATATATATTATATATCCATCTCCTTTTCTACTTTGTTTAAATATATATATAAATATATATATTTTATTTAAATATTATATAGTGCCATACAAGCAGAATTGGATATTTTTACCATGCCATTCAACGTAAATTGTGAAGCAGTGAGGTCAGATTTGCAGCTTGAATTAATTAAGTTGCAATCTAACAATCATTTCAAGCAATTGTTTCTAAATATACCAAAGTTAGAGTTTTACAAATCATTATCGAAAGTAAGTTTCTCAAATTTAATATCTCATGCCCAGAAAATCAGTGCTATGTTTGCTTCATCTTATATACGTGGACAAGTGTTTTCAACTATGAACCTTAGAAAGAATTATTTCAGAAGTAGACTGACAGATGAGCATTTAGCCTCGTTCCTTAGAATCAGTACATCTCACTTCAAACCTCAATATAAGGAACTTTTAAAAATGAAATCGCAATTTCATTCATCTCCTTAATATATTAAATTGTAATACTTGTATGTTGTTTTTAAAATTTTAGAAAAATTCATCTTGGCCCGCCAAACTTTATTTTTTCGATTTTTGGCCCGCGATCGAAAAAGTTTGCCCATCCCTGATCTAGAGGTTGGCGCAACTGACTGGGGAGGACCAAATCGCAGCTCTGGCATGGATGTACTTTCTCTCTCTATTTCTTGTCCTTTCCTCAGATGATGGATGAATGTGGCCCGCGCTATAAACGGGTTTGTGGTAGTGTGGCGTGGGCGATGCTACTCGTACCTCCGTGACTTGGTTCACAGGTTCTCAGCGGGTAACGATAAAATGAGTAGCAGTTTCCGGCCTTGTTGCAGCAAGTGGGCTAATGTACTTACTTGCTCAAGGGTGCCCGTCATTAGAATTAAAGAAAAAAGTTATTTTATACTTGTTTGGTACTTTTGAAGGCAAAAATTATCTTAGGGTCCTCAGTTGGTTGGTTGGGTTTTTTGGCGCAAGATTCAAAATAATTTTGCGCCATAAGCTACGCCCTTAGTACCCTTAGAGCAGATCATAATTTTAATGCGCAAAAAAGCAAGAATATAATATTTAGAATTCAAATTGTTTTGGATACTTTTAGAGGCAAGAATTACCTTTAGGGTTCCTCATTTCACATCCAATGTCCATCCATATGTCAATCTCTTTTATGGTTAAGGTATCTACGGGCAGATATCATGTTACGAATACCCACAATTAGGCTAATTGCCTAAGAGATATAACGATAAGTAGAGCTACAAATCTTAAATTTTAATGCAGCTGAAAAAACGCTAGCTATTGGTTTAAATACCTAAAAGTATTCCGTTCTATTAAAATAGAACTTTTAATAAAGATGGAACTAATGACATGCAAATAATTAGACTTACATTAAAATAGCAAGTTTAATTTATATGTACTAAACACAGAATAATTACATAACATAAATTAAGTTTGAAATTTGAAAATAGATAAAATATATAATATTCCAGTTAAATAATTCATTGTCATTACTAACAAAAATAAGTAAATTATAATACCAAGGGTATTTAAGCATTTTATCCATAATTATCAGACACCAGAGTTTGAGTTTCTGAATCTGGTGCTTTTAAACACCTGGGATACGCCCCCTTTGAAGAACTGGCATGTGTCAGTTTGGTTAGTTTATGATGGACATTTTTGGAGATC
>JAPDSC010133325.1:0-11475 GCA_026290005.1 Latrodectus geometricus
TACTTTTTTTCAATGTAAATAAATATTTACTATGAGAATGAACAAAAAGTACTATTAGAAATCAAGTAGTAATTTTGTAAATAAATTATAAATGCTAAAATACTTAATATATTTAAAAATGCATTTCAATCAACAAAATCTAATGAAATGATATGCAATGACTACAAAGATGACATCCAAATAGAAATTCAATATCAAATTCAATTTAAAAAAATCGATAACAGATTTTTTGAGTTATACAAACAAAACGATATTAATTTTATTAAAACATTTTTGTCCCTTATTTGAACTGAAATGAATGAATAAAAATAAAATATTTCATGAATGTAATAAAAACAAAAATGTATGCGAGAAAAAAGCAAGCTGAAACTATATTGCTAAAACTACCATTCCATTAAATCTTGATGGAATCCTTTTTATCATCAATTTTAGGTTAGAAGTTTACGCATGATAAAATTAGTATTTTTTCATACAGTTAAAATATTCAATTAAAAGGAATGTACTGAAATAAGTAAATATTTTTTGAATATCCTAATCTTTTCAGCATAAAATAAGAGACCAATCATGATGTAAAAGAAAGTGACAATCGTATGTATGAATGTCTGTTATTAGTCTCAAACAATCTAATATGTGTATGTGTGAAAAAGAATTCAAATATTTTATATTTTAATTTATAGGTGCTTTTCTTATCTTGACAAATTATAGTGAAGAGGCAGCAAATTATAGACATTTAAAGAATAAACTGTTCTATTGCCTAGTTAATATTTTCAAGTAGAATGCTTGTACACTTGGGCAACTATTTTTCCAAATGAATATTGAATTTTTCACAAATAATGCATGAGTTTGTCCTTTTTATAATATTTTTTAATATTTGACAGCGAGATGTGTGGAATAAAGTTAATAAATTCAGAATCAATTAATAGTTAACATTTAACTAAATATTTTTAACAAAACTTGATACAATTTTTGATATTTTATTGTAATGAATAGAGCAATTCATTATAAGATTGAAATACTAACAAATTAAGAATTTTTTTTTTCCTTCATGAGAGCCATAAGTAGAAAGATGATTTTAAGTGTATAATTCACATCGTAGTTTCTTGCAGAAAGCTAACTTTAATTGGAATTTACATAATAGAAAAATATCATTTATTGAGTGAAATAAAAAGTGTAAAATACACTACTGGCCATTAAAATTGCTACACCAAGAAGGCGAAATGGTACAGGCGTGAAATTTATATGAAAGGAAGAAGGTGCTATGATATGCAAGTGATTAGCTTTTCAGCTCATTCAGACAAAGCAGGCGCCAGTAGCGACACCTACATTGTGTTTAAATGAGGAAATTGTTCAGCCGGTTCCTCATACACAAACTGCATTTGAGCGTTATTGCCTGGTGAAAAGTTGTTGTGATGCCTCGTGTAAGAAGGAGAAATGCGTACCAGCACGTTTCTGACTTTTATAAAGGTCGAATTGTAGCGTACCGGGATTGCGGTTTATCTTATTTCAGTATTGCTGTTTGCGTCGGTCGAGATCCAATGACTGTTAGCAGAATATGGAATCGATGGGTTCAGGGCGGTAATACAGAACGCCATGCGGGATCTCAACGGCTACCTATCACTAGCAGCCGAAAAAACAGGCATATTATCCGCATGACCATAATGGATCGTGCAACCACGTCACGAGCCGTGAGTCAAGAAACGGGGTCGTTTGGAAGACAACAAGTGTCTGCACGAACAGTTCGACGACGTTTGCAGCAGCATGGACTCTCAGCTCGGAGACCATGGCTGCGGCTTTCCTTGACACTGCGTCATAGGCAAGAGCGCCTTCAATGGTGTGATCAACGATGAACCTGGGCGCACGAATGGTGAGACGTCATCTTTTCAGATGAATCTAGGTTCTGTGTACAGCATCACAATGGTCGCATCTGTGTTTTGCGGCGTCGTGGTGAACGCACACTTGCAGCGTGCATTCGTCATCGTCATACTGGCCCATCATCTGGCGTAATGGTATGGGGTGCCATTGGATACACATCTCGGTCACCTCTTGTTCGCATTGACGGTGCTTTGAACAGTGCACGTTACATTTCTGGTGTATTACGACCCGTGGCTCTACCCTTTATTCGAGCCTTGCGAAACCCTACGTTTCAGCAGGATAATGCCCGACGCATGTTACCGGTATTGTACGGACCTTCCTTGATAGGGAACATGTTCGGCTGTTGCCCTGGCCAGCACGTTCTCCAGATCTTTCACCAATAGGAAACATTTGGTCAATGGTTGCCGAGCGACTGGCTCGTCACCAAACGCCAGTCACTACGGTTGATGAACAGTGGCATCGTGTTGAAGCTGCATGGGCATCTGTACCTGTTCATGCAATCCAATCTCTGTTTGACTCAATGCCCAGGCGTATAACTGCTGTTATCACTGCCAGAGGTGATTGTTCTGTGTACTGATTTCTCAGGATCTATCCAGCCAAATGTTTTGAAAATTTAATCCCTTGTTATTTCTAGTATAATATATTTGTCCCATAAATATCATTTTGTTATCTGCATTTCTTCCAGGTGTAGCAATTTTAATGACCAGTAGTGTATAAAAATGTCATTATATATTTTATGCACAAAAATTGACACTTTGCATCAATGAATGTTAAGTAATGTAGAAATGATTTCCTTTTAATATTAAACAAATTACTGCATTGCTAATTTTATTGTTTTAAACATGACAGACACAATATATGCTAAATAGCTCATGCATACCCAATAGGTAGGTTTTAAATATTTACTTTACTTCTCTTTCTTTTCTACCTGTTAATTTCAACTTAATCTGTTTTCCATCATATAGCAGTAATTTTTAAATTTTGCTGAAAAGATTAACAAATTTGAGTACTAATCGATTAAGCACTCGTAATCAATCATCGAAGAGATTGCTAAGCAGTTTCCACCAGAAATAAACTTTGAAGTTTAAATAAGTCTTGTCATTATTTAGTTTATAATATTATTTAGTTTATATTATTTATATTGTTAATTATTAAGTTTATAATATTTAAATAAGATGTTTGTAGTATTTTTTAGTAGTTTATAAAATTGTAAACCTTTTTAAACAGTATAGACTGCAAAAAAATTTGCTGCAATAATTGCGATCGTTTTCTTTTCCGTTACGATGATTATCGTGATTATCCCGGTTTGATGATTCTAATTCAATTATAACCAAATTTGTCAAATGTGTTTGCTTTCCATTATGGAATTCAAAATAATAAATTTTAAGCATGGCAATTATTTTACTTATACAAGATACAACGCTACAGCTTTCAATGAAAAAATTGTACATTTATTGCAATAATTTAAAATATTTTCTTCGTAATTCAAAATATGATTCTTTGTTATCAATATGAGTTACATATATAGTAGACAAATCTACATAGGTCCTCTGTAGGCTTCTTTGATTAGACCAATATTGGCAACCAAAACTTGGCCTATCTTGGTACGTACGCTGATCCATTTTTGACCACCCAGATTGGTCCAATATAACATTAGTAATTATAATATTAGTCAATATAATATTAGCAATTCAAAATAAGATCCTTTATTATCAATACATATATAGTAAATAAATCTACATAGGTCATTTGTAGGCTTATTTGATAAGACCAATTTTGGCAGCCAAAATTTAAACTATCTTGCTACGTACGCTGATCCTTTTTTGAGCACCCTGATTGGCCCAATATAATAAAAAGTAGACCACCCAAGAAGAGCCCATCTAGACTGTCAATAATGGACCAAGATAATGCCAGATTAGCCATTATAGGGCCAATATATTTTTAAAAATTGTATGCATCACGAATATTCTAAAAAAGATTTTAAAATTTAATACCTTTATATATAAACTCCTTATATATTTTGAGATTATATTGTTTAGATTCGTATATTATTGTGTATTATATAAATGGACAATTTTCCTTTTTATTTTAATAAAAATTATTTATTTCATATTTCTCAATATAATTTGTAATTTTCAATTAAAATTTCCTACAATTTATTAATGGCAACAAATGTTAAACAGAAGGAACTAAATCAAAACACGATAAATTTTCGTAAATTTTCCTCTTGTTCCAAAATATTAACTTTTATTAAATAAAAATTTGATTTGTTTGTTTTTTGCCTTATGGCCATTTATGCACAAGTGGGTAAACGAGACCAAAACTTAGAATTCAAAGTGAATTCCAAACCACTACAAACAACGAAGCTCAAAAAGAAGTTTGATTCCAGTAATTGTTGAACCAACGGTGAAAGAGATTATCATTCGGTTGTCAACTCGATAAATGAAATTTTTAGAAAATAATTTGTTTTAGTTTTAGCTGTTCCTGTTCACTCACTTTTATATAATATTTAAAACAGTTTGCTACATAAAGCATCGAGTCATTTATAGAGTTGCAATGTGTGCGGAGACTATCGTGGTTGATAGCTATAATTCCTTTGAGCTGCTGTCCTCTACTGAGCAACTAGCATTCTACTTTTTCCAATATAGCATTTAATTTTTTATCTTATATTTTCTTAAGGTTTTATCATCACTACATTAAATAATTTTCCATGACATGAGAAAGTTAAATTAGATGTATTTCTTGTAGATATCGAACATTCCTGGATAATTCTTGCTAAATAATATCTGCTCCTAAAGAGTTGCAATTATTGCGTTATAAATGTTTAGAAAAAATAAAATCAGGATAAAGCAAGATAGTGGCTCATACAATATTTTAAATTACAGAATAGCTGACCCCCTTAAAGAATATGCGTCTATACAGACATAATTCGCTTAATTTGGTGGAAAAAAAAAATTACTTTGAAAATTATTTATGCCTTAATATGAAAAATATGAATTATCATATAATATGAAAAATATGAATTATCATATAATATGAAAAATATGAATTATCATATAATTCATATTGAAATGAATAGTCAGTTTCCTGCTATTTAATAGGGGTCAGTTTCTAACCAGGAAACATCCTTTCACCATACCAGATTTATGACAATATCATAAAAGATAAATTTATTCTGAACTGTTGGGAAAGCTGATATTTTTCATAATCCTAGATTTAAAACATTTTTCTATTAAGGATACAAATCATCTAGAAGATAATTAAAAACTTTGTTTTAAACTTTTATGAACATTAAAACTTAATTAAAATATTTACAAATCAGGAAAGCGTAGGTCAACATAGTGCTCTAACATTTCACTCCACATTTCTAACACATAGCGGAAAAGAACTCCCAAAATCTATTGAAGATTTAACTAACCCTCATTCTTCTAAGAGAGCGTTGCTGGATTTCATGAATTTATTTCGAAATCAAAATTTTATTTGCGAAAGAAAGTTATATTCAAAATAAAACACATGTACTAGATAGGCACAACATTAAATTTTTCCGCTTATTCAATATTTAGATGCAATCTTTCATGAAGGTTTTCCTAATACATATTTACGTTTTTATTGTGTCTTAGTAACCTGTCACAAGAGAGTAAATTTTCAAGCCCGCATCTGGTGTATGTGAATGCAGAAAGTAAAAGCCCAGTTATCTCCTATTTCATTTCTTGACCTAGCATCAAAATTCCTTACGCAAGATTAAATCAAGTATTGAACTAGCTACATTTCGAACGTCAGATTAGCGTGGACTCAGAGTTATGTCATTGTATCATGTCTCTGCTTAAGTTTATTAGTTTGTTTCTTTTCCAGTTCTTATGAATCAGTTATTGTAATTTTTTTGTCAGTGTCTATTATAAAAACAATTTTTATCTTTTTTTCCTTCGTTATTGTAACAACTCTATTATTCTTTAAAATATTTTAAAGCCTAAGCGAAAATAGCAGTTTTCAATACTAAATGAATATTTAACTCATTGAATTTTGGGGAAAATACCTAGTACGTGAAAGCGGGATCAATTTTCATAGATGATGATCCGTACTGACGTGTCTCAAGGCACATTTTCTTACTTCTAACAAATGATTATGTACCATTTTAAAATCTTTAATCGGTTATTTAAATCAGAAGTCTTTTTAAAATCTCAGTTAATATTTATTAGCAAACTGTAATGGGATATAAAAGGTCAAATTATAAGTTAATAACGGAACTTATGAGTTAATAACGGAAACTCAAATCTCTCTCGAACAAAATATATTTCCAATAGGGAATTTTTAGTGAAGATTTAGTGGCGACCTTTGTTGGCAACATTTCGAGACATTTTGGTAAAGTTGGAAGTTTTACAGTGATTTGATTTAATAAGGTAACCACTTTTATTAAAAAGTAGAATTATAAATTTGAATATTATGTAGCGACGGAATATTTCAAGAACATACTGCAAATCTAGGATTTATGTTTACAACGTAACAAAAAAGGTAAATTAGTCGATTAAAATATTTTATATTCATGAAAAAAATTAATTTTTATACTTT
Organism: Latrodectus geometricus; assembly: GCA_026290005.1. Lineage (NCBI taxonomy): Eukaryota > Metazoa > Arthropoda > Arachnida > Araneae > Theridiidae > Latrodectus > Latrodectus geometricus. Next base: position 6,439 of record JAPDSC010133325.1, read on the forward strand.
TTGATATAAATACGAATATGAAAGTTTAATTATTTATTATATTCATTCTTGTTTTCTTAGACCACAGTAATTTATTTCTTCTTTCCCAAGCATATCAAAAACTTTGAAAATAAAGAGCTAAAAATTAAAAGAGTTAATTTCATATACATTTAACTTATTTATTTTCACACGGCTTAAATTAAGAAAAAAATGAAAATTTCTTATTTAATTTAATGAATATTAAATTTAATTTGTTACAAATTTTAGTAAGCTTTATAATAAACATTATTTTTCGTGTTCATGAGTCATAGAAAAATGTACATTGTTTACCATGATGCAAATTTAATAATGTTTTAATGTACCACATGATAATTAATGTCTTTTAATTATTTTAATGTGCTTGTTATTTCTAATGGTATGTTTAATTATACAAATGAGTATCTCTTAAAAATTAGTCAAACAATATCAATTTAAGATCTTCAAGGTATTAGGCTAAACTAAAAATTTAAGTGCTCAACAATATTAAAATTTTTAAAATGGTAAGCACAGTAAATCTATTGAATATATCATTATAATATTATATTTATGAGTTAACTTACGAACATAAATTTAAATATAAGTTGTAGTAAAACAAGCTAAGAAAAGTGATTCCTTTTCCACATCACCCAAGAGGCAGGAATCCAGATGCGTTTTTTTTATAGTAGTTTCACCAAAGAACCCTAAGTCCACTTTTACACATCAAAATTGTTTTTATTTTATGTAACGGCGATAGATGTAATTAAAATGCCAAGACGAAACAACAGTTCTAAACAGTACTCAGTACAGTGCCGATGAAATACTCGTTCTCAAGGAATGTTTATACTCGTCTTTCTGAAATTTCTGATTAATCGTCATTCAATTAGATGTTTTTTATGACGAATATTAATAATATTTAGTCGTTATTTGCGTGGATCATTCTAAGCGTTTTATGCTGATGAGCAATGATGGTTGTTCCCTCTGCTCAAATAGTCATGAACATAGTAAATACATTTGTTTCCCTTTTGTTTGTAAGTGGGAGTATAAGCATGTTACATGATATTTTTAAGTGTGCAAACAATGCTGTTCGATACTTTTAAATAATGTTGCTTTCTGGAGTATTTCTTTTCAAGTTCTGCAACACAATATTCAATCGGCAATAATCATTGTCTCATTCTCCTCGAAAATCCAGTGTCACAAGTTAAAACATCATATTTGGAATGCATGCTAATTGAATTGTATTATTAAAGTTAGTTTCTGAAGTTGCTAACATCGGTAAATATGTTAAAATTATGCTTTTAATATGCTATCAGATTCTCAGGAATTTGGAGAAATATTTAATAACATAATGGTTTCACTATTTCCATGCACTTAATTTCTTTAAAAAGGCTTGGAAAAAGTACTTTAATTCCGTTTATTTTTCTTTGTTCGAAAGTGTACAATGCTATCGTTTGGCTGCAGTTCTGTTTTCCTACAAAATTTGTAGTATATAACCAGAAACAAAATTTTAATACGTCCCTTTAAAATTTTGTATAAAAATGGCTGTATTCCGGAATTGAAATCAAATTAAACCAATATTTTTACTATATTTTTTTCTATACTATTCTGAATAAAAGAAAATTGTGTTTTTAATAAGGACTTAAATTCTTTTTTTTTTATATTGAAAATGCAAGGAATCATAGATAAAACAAACCGCAAAAGTTTTGGTACACCGAAACATTTTCGTAAAATTACATTTGAATAAATCTAAAACCTGGAACTATTTTTTTATTTTATCATTTTAGTGTTGTATAAAAGACTATTTGATTTTATTCTTTGAGGTGTTTCTGTGTTACATTTTATATAATATTTAAAAATTACTCGTAGTCGCATCGAACAGCATTGGAAAATTGATAATTTTTCATTATAAAAGTGGAAAAACCATCCAGTATATCGCTAAATTAGTAAATTTACCACATTGTAATGGTGTAGTATTGGATAAAATGCTCTAAAAAGAAAATTGGATCGAAGATAAGGTAAAAAGTGGTCGCCCGGCAAAGCTAACTCAACATGATCAGAGGTTTGTAGTTAAAAAATTGATGAAAAATCCACTTTTGAGTGTTGTAAAGATTTCTACAAAGAATTTATTGAAAAATTTTTTACTTATAATTCCCTTGAAACTGTTCGATGAGTACTTAGATCAGGTTGATTAGTTCGGTGCTCTGGTCAAAGAATTTTTTTTTTTTTTTTTTTGTCTTTTTTTTTTTTGTGCTAGTTTAAAAAAAAAAAAGAAAAATAGTTTAGGCCTTTTTTTTTTTAAAAAAAAATCAATGATACATAAACCCGAAGCGTATTAGAATTATGTCTTATTCGTAGAGGAAAACAAATTAAGCATTTTTGATTTCGATGGACGTATAATGGTATGGAGAAAGAAAAATGAAGAACTTAATCCCAAGACCTTGGCTGGAAAACTAAAGCATGGCGGTAGACATGTCCTTGTGAGAGGGTGTATGTGAACATAAAGATTAGGTAATTTTGTATTTATTGAAGGCATAATGAACCTGGCTCTTTATTTAAATATTTTAAAAAATAATTTAAAAAATTATGGTTTACCTACAAATTTGTGTTATTTTTTATTTTTAATCGCGATGTTGCATCAAAATTTGAGCTCACATGAATATCTTGCGGATAAATGAATATTACTTTACTATGCGTGTAAATGAATACTTGCGAGTAAATTTGTATCATTATTTTTTATTTTAGTCTTATTGTTGCTTGCTGCTCTTAAAATTTCACATGAATATCTTGCGTGTAAATGAATACTATGAAGCAGGCAGGTAGGGGATTACTTTGATTCCTGCCTCGCTGAGTATATATGGTGAAAAAAGCTATACGCGCCTGCTAATATTTTTAAAGATTTTATATGGTCCGTTATCTATTTTTGTCCGCCAGCCAATTGTGATCATACAAAGGAAGAATAAAGGTAAAAATTTTATTCTTTATGCAAGCATAAATTTCCTAAAATTTGTATTTTAAGTACCTAAATTATGAGTAATAATTGAAACAATAGAATTATTCTATTTGTTTCAGATTTGTTTCGTTAATTTAATAGTAATAACAGAAACTGTAAATTTTGGGGAGTTGCTCGAAACAGTAGTTTTATATAATCTATGCTTAAATTAAAATCCAAATATTAATGTAAATGTTTGACGTAATGTAAAAAAAAATGTTAAACGAAATTTCAAATTTTGTATTTTTATGTTCTAATGATTTTTTAAAAACAAATCAAAATTTTATTAAATATAAAAAAAAGTTCCTTTATTAGTTTTGAAATTATTCATTTATTTTTAAACTGATGTTATTAAAATAATTAATATAAAAAATTAAAATTTTTTTATTTTAATTTTTTATTATTTTCGCTTCTTTATTTCCTTCAAATTTAATTCTGAAATACTTTTAAATAGAAACTTTTAATCGATATTTGTGCGATTAATGTTTCTTTATTTTAGTGTTAAGCTTAGAGCAATTTGAACGCTGGATGTCCCTCGATTTCTTATGGTTGTCATTCTTTTCAAAGAGTCGTGTGTTTTGTGCCCATTGTGGGTTGCCATTGAAATTCCATTCACTTCGTCTCCTCAAAGTGGCGAAACAATTTTCACCAATTGGCGAAGCTGTGTCCGTAATATGCATTTTAATCAAACTTTTTGATAAAAAAAAAAAAAAAAAGGTCAGTTCTGTGCATTGGGGTTTGAAAGCTGTTGTAAATACGGGAAAAGTACTAAGTGTCAGTATTACTACAATATTTATTTATGTGAGCAAATTTCTTTGAAATTTACGAAGACTTTAGTGAGGTAATGATTTTGTTTTTAAAATTATTGTTTTTCCAAAAAATAAGTTTTACCATGTTCATAAAATATTTTATGTAGTTTTGCCAAGACATATCCATAGATATTATTAGAAAATTTTCACTTTCAAATACTAATTTTTATTAATGAATAAAACAATATTTAACTGAAACTCATAAGTGTACGAACACTTTTGGGTACACCAGTATGAAAATTATTTGTTATGAGTTAACTGTTTGATGATAATAGTCAATTATCCAGAATAAATGCTTCAGACCTTTTCGTATGAGGAATGGTTGATTTCCATCATATACCATGAGCATATTTTTTTTAATAGTTTCGGAGCATAAGACAACAACCTTATAAAAATAATTTTTCTAAAAAAAATGTTTTTATAATAAATTAAATACCTCTATTAGTTAAAGGTGTATTTCATATAGTAAATAGACCCATCAAGGTATTTATATATTAGAATTTTTTTAAATTATAAACAGATTTTGTACATGAAAATATTGCAAAATTCACTGCACAATGTGAATATGGCCAAAATGATTCTTCTAATTTTTCAAAATTTCAACTTTTTATAATAAAAAAAATAACAGAAATTGAAATTATTCATTCATTTTTAGTTAAATACAGCCTTTAACTTCAATATATATTGATTAGTTATCCACTTATAGCAAAATGTTAGAGTATCATTATCGTGTGATTATTTATATCTCACGTATTGTCTATAATAAAACTGGTAGAGACATCCCTACATTTAGTATTTTCTGACCATGGGGAAAGTACATTTTTAGCCAAATTTCTTTGTTTAATTATGTCACAACAACATACTTAGCATAGAAATGAAATTTCAAATATTTTATTTAAAGTTTAGAATAGTATAAAACAATAATATGTTAATAGTTTCGGAGCATAAGACAACACCTTTATAAAAATTATTTTTCTAGAAAAAATTGTTTTTATAATAAATTAAATAAACTGATCAAATAAAGGTGTATTTAATATAATAAATAGATTCATCAAAGTATTTTTATATTGGTTTTTATTAAATTAATAACAGTTTTTGTTCATGAAAATATTGCAAAATTCAAAGCACAATGTGAATATGGATAAAATAACTGCTCTAATTTTTCAAAATTTAAAATTTTTATAATGAAAATGATAAGAGAATTTGAATTATTCGTTCATTTTAAGTTAAATGCAGACTTTAAAT